>JAKKZN010000006.1:23832529-23843778 GCA_033441825.1 Pangasius elongatus | reverse complement strand
GCCCACTCTCACTACCTGGGGTCTACCTGTGAGGAAGTCCAGAATCCAGTCACAGAGTCCAAGGTCCCTGAGCTTGGAGACCAGCCTAGGACCAGAGGACCAGAGTAGGACCATGATGCTTTGGAGCCGTTTTGCTCTTTTGAAAATGAACGGCCTCATCAGTTGTGCTTAATACTAATATATTTGCGTTTAAAACCTGGCTGCCTCTGCCAGAAGGTTAAAGCTTGGCCAAAAGGGTATAAACCTCAATCTAAACATACCTTAAAGTGTGTATCAGTGTAATTAGCAACGACTGCAGTTCCTTCATCTACCGTGGAGGCGGTGGATATAGCCAGCCTGAAAGCTATTAATCCCAGTCAGACTTGTTTCACCCCCCAATTTGTTCCATTAAATTCAATCCTAGTGTGTGAGACTCTGTGTGTGTGTGTATAAGTCCACATCCTCTAGGTGTGTGTTTTCCTCATCTCTCTACCCATCCCAGACGATCATTTTTCATCGCATCACATCTTTTAAGAGCTTTCAAACATGTTGTCTCGCTGTGGCAACAATTATGGCATAAAGTCGTCTTGATTAATCAATAACCACTTCATGACACAAAGCAAAACAAACCAGATCGAGAAGAAAACAAGATAAAAGCCTCTTTGGCACTAATAGTGTGCTGAAAGATCCTCCGCCCCTGGAGGTTATTCACACAATAGCGGCAGCGGCGGTGAAGTGGCACATATTGATCCCGAACAAAACGCTCCATGATGAACGCTACAGACTCCTATCGAGCCCGCATCATTACGATGCTATAGCTGTTTGCACTCATAAACTGAATGACTCATAAAGGAGATGAAGCAGATGAGCAGCTTAAACATGGCACGTGTTTACACACTGTCTCTGGGTTTATATTTGTCACTTCAGCACGTCTGAGCACTAAAAAAGCATCTGGAGTGTGTGTGCATCCTCGCTGCTCCCATATTAATGTAATATCTATTAAATATCGACTAACGTGTGGAAGAAATGATCAGATTCATTACAAGTTGTTCTCTGATAACGCCTGGAGAAATGACTAATGTAGACACGTTTTTAAACATAACCTTTAAATTGCTGTGCAATAGTTCCTGAAAACAAACACTGTGTAAATAATAATCTATGCATTATTTCAGATTTATTTTAAAAAAAATATACAATCTTACATGTTTGTCAGAAAAGTTAATAGTTACTGAATAATATGCTTTTAAATGAACATGTGGATAATACTTTTTTAATGTATTGTGTTCTTTTTTGTAACCTGTCTTCTTCAGAAAAACATTATTATTATTATTATTATTATTATTATTATTATTATTATTATTATTATTATTATTATTATTATTAAGGCTGCCTAATGCCATACTACCAAAATGGTTTCTTTTATTTACTTTGTTTTATTTTATATTTCTTATTTTATAAGTGCTTTGAGTAACCAAAAAACGCACTTTATTTTTAGAAATAAAACTTATAAAATTTAATAATATCCTTACTAAAGGCTACCTATCGAAAATTCCACATGATCTTGTTTAGTTAATATTTTGTCGCTTTTTTCTTCCATCATTTTTGAATAAAAATGGACGTGTAAAAGAATTAAAGTGTTCCTGATCATCATATTCACCTTGTTCATTACTGCTTGCTATTTCTTGTTGATTATTTTGTGTGTGTATCTCACACACTGCTCTGCTAAGCTTTCATACACTCTTTTCTGGAGAGCATGTTACAGCTGATCAATGCTGATTATTATTATTATCTCGATGCATAATAAAAAGGAAAGCCGAAGCAAACTCATAGCTCCTGTGCTGCATCCTCACACCTGTACTTCATTTTGGTACTCACCGAACTGGCAGATGTATCTGTTGCGAGTTTTGCAGCGCTGGTCGTTCCAGTTGAAGGCGCTGGACGCTTGCAGCTCGACACAATTCCCAAAGCTCGAGTCAGAGAGAGAAAGAGAGAGAGAGAAGAGGGACACCCGATGGTCAAACCCAAACACTACAGCTGCTCCAACATCAGCTTCAACATCATGTCGCAAACGCAAACATCATCGTGATGCATTCTTCTCACCCCTGATTGTCTGGCTGTCCAAAAGCGAAGCTGGTAAATGTCGCGATTTCGCCTGTGTCCCAGCGGAACGAGTCTTTCAGTGGTTTATATGTCAAACCTGTTTTTATAAAGAAACAAGAAGGCTTATTTACTCAGTGCTCTATAAAGAAAAACCAAAAAATGGACAAAAATATTTCATGCAGCCTGAAACTGGTCATGAGGAAAATAAAAAATAAATTTAAAAAATGCTGACACATGCTTGTTCCTCAGTATTTTGATGTTGTAAATGGAGATGTATCATCTATTGAATTTTGCTCTTCAGTAAGATCATTTTAACCCTTAACTATCCACTCGGAACGTCACAGTTTACCTGCTACTAGGATTTAAAACATTCACCTTTTGGGTTTAACAGCACTGAACACATTTATAACCTAATCTATTATGGCTGTATGGTATTTTGGTAGTTTATGATGATAATACTACAGTTCGTACGCCCCTTAAACATCTAGAACCATTTACCATCCAAAGAACCCCTTAAGGAACCCTGCAGAGCTCCTGAAGAAAAGGTGCACCCTAAAAGGCTCTTTAGTGTGCTCTAATTAGAACCCCTAAAAACAGCTAGAACTGTTAACCATCTTCTTGAGGAACCCTCTTTTTTCCACCAGACAAAAAAGTAAACCCTAAAGTGTTCTTTAGTTTGTCCCTCTGAGGGAACCCTTAGAAGTTATATGTAGACCACTAAAACAGAGTTTTCTTTTTAAAAATGTGTTCAAAGTAACACCCAGAATCCAAAGAAGTGTTTACATCATTCTGACCTATCCAGAAGTTGCATGTCTCAAAGTCAGGGTCCGTGACCTCGTTGGTGTTCTCCAGCTGCCCAAGGTAAAAGGTCATGATATCCTGGACCTTCTGATTGAGCACTTGAGCCAGAATCCCTCCTCTTTCCTGTCAGAGTAAACACAGCTAAAGCCAAGGCCCATTCACCAGGTCTGATGTCGACTGATCTCACTGGTGGATGATAATGAGATCTGTCTTTGTGAAATGTTCCTCACCTGACAGCGCAGCTTGGCAGTGTAGTACGTCTCAGCTTCAGAGGACACCATGAAACATTTACCATCTATATGCATGTCACAGCTGTGATGGGGGAAACTCAGCTTCTCTGGAGAACACATAACCACACCAGGCAACAGCATAAGACTGACATAATCATGCCATTAAGGCATCGGGGCAAATGTCATATATGCTCATGAGTTTTGATAACAGTTTTTGTTCAATGACTTAACAGTGTTGTGTTTCCATCAGCACTAACTCTTATTGTTCCTCTTTCATTCGGCAGGTCAGTGTCTGAGTCAGTGAATCTTTCAGTCAGGGGGTCAGCGTTTGATTCAGCGAATCTTTCAGTCATGACCGAGATTCTCTCCTCTCTCATTCAGCGAGTCAGTGTTTGAGACAGTGAATCCTTTGGTCTGAGGGTCAGGGTTTGACTAAGTGGCGCTTTCAGTCATGAGATCAAGAGATTCTCTCCTCTCTCATTCAGCGTGTCAGTTTTTGAGTCAATGAATCTTTCATTCATGACTGAGATTCACTCCTATCTCATTCAGCGGGTCAGTTTTTGAGTCAGTGAATCTTTCGGTCATGGCTGAGATTCACNTATCAGTCGAGTCAATGAGCCCAATGAGCATTTTCCAGTGTTTCAGTGCATGTAATAGTATGTTGTGTTGGTTTGGGTATACACCGTGTCACACTGTGTACAATTTGAATGAAAAATTACTGACACCCCAAAGCAAGAGAAGAAGGAATCGCTTTTCAGTGAGAGAAATGACAAATAAAGCAACACTGAGCTCCGCACCTGCACACTCCGCTCCTCCATAACCAACATCACAGAGACAGGAGCACTCCTCCTCCTTATAGCGGCCGTGCACACACTGCACACTACAGCGTACTGAAACACAGCGACAGGCCACATTACAGCCACATTAAATGTGTACAGATGTGTACAGACATGATAAGGATGAAGATGAGGTAAAGAGAGCACGGTGGAACTGAGTGGAACCACGCTCACCCTGACAGAACCGGCCCGTGAATCCGCGGTTACACTGACACTGGCACGAAGAGACGTTCAGCTGTCCGTACTGTCCACAGCTCATACGACAAGGGTTTCGAGGGGTCTCTGAAATAACACACACAGCCAGGTAACGACAACAATCATTTTCATCAGATAAGAAGCTCCCTAAAAGGTTCCTCGGTTTGTCCATCTGAGGGAACCTTACAATGTTGTTTGTAGAAATCCACAGTAGAAGGTTTCCAATTCAGACAAGGTTGCAAGTGGAACCTCTTGTGAAAACTAAAATTGGGAACCATCAAGGACTCTTGAAGAACCATTTTTTTGAAAAAAGATTATACACTGATAAAAATGATGATGATAAAATTTGGAACCCTTAAGGGTTCTTCAGTCTCTCTGGGGGAACTCTTCTGTATAAAACCCTAAACGAATATTGTTTCCAAGTAGAACCATTTTTAAGAAGAAACAGCGTGTTTCCCATTCGGAGAAGGTCGCAGGTAGAACCCCTTTAGACTGCTAAAATGCAAAACTATTCAAAGAACTCTTGAGGAACCCTTTATTTCTACACTGTTTGAAAAACGGTGAGACAATCTTAACTCAAATTGCTAAAGGGTTCTTCAGGTGCCTGTTAGGGGCAAACCTTAAAGGTTCCATTTAGAACCCTGAAACACAGTTTCCCCATCAGGACATGTTCGAAGTAAAATGTTTTCAGGAAGACAACCCTTTTTCCTAACAGTGTACCTAGAACTGTAAAAAGGTTCTTCAGTTTGTTCCTCTGGAAGAACTTAGACAAAAGGTACCACCTAGCATGGTAAAAAGGTTCTTTGTTCTGGGCTTCTAAGGTTGTGGTGTTGAAACCTATAGCTGTGGGTTTCCAATTCAGAGATGAATGAAGGAACCATGCAAAAATCCCTTCTTTTCTTTGTTATTTAGTTTGTTGCTCTGGGAGAACCCTTAAAGGTTCCAAGTAGAACTGCTCTAGAAAACCATTAACCACCATTTTTAACACAAAAAAGTTGGTTTGGTTTGTCCCTGTGGGGAAAAAGAGTTTCTGAAACAATACACACACACACACACACACACACACACACACACACACACACACACACACACACACAGCAGAAACAGGATTGACAGTATAACACATGCTCTTTAAATAACACACACGACACATTCATTAAAACTAAACTGGCGTTGAAAGAAGTGAAGCGTTTATCTATTGTATCCTGTTTAAATTTCATTAAGTAAAATTACCATCGCATAAAACTCTACTTAGTCCTGCCAACATGTTCACCCATGACGCCCTTATCTCAAAATGAATACAGACTTGACAAAGAGGCAGTGTTCTTACTCGAGTACAGTTTGGCTACACCTACAAAAAAAATGAAACACACTTTATAAAGACATCAGCTTCTATCATGGCAGCTAAATGCAGCTTATCGGATAAGAGGCTCATTAGTGTTTCAGTCATGGTTTTTTTTTATGTACAAGAAAAAAACATGACAGTATGTCTAAATTTGTAAATCAGCGTGGTTTCACTTGGTTCTACTTGCTTCAGTTTCATAATGATCCAGCTTTTAACGAAATATCAGTCAAGGTAGACATTAAAGCCCCTGTCAACATATTTCCATAGTTAGCGTCTTAGTGTTAGCTAAAGGTTTCTGTGCTGAATTCGATCAACAGCAAAAGAAAGAATGATGTGAATCTTTTGCTAATATTTCTAAAAGATTTGTCTGTAGTGTCGTCAGGTAATACCACAAAACAAGGCAGAATTAGCGATACACAAGCTTTTTACGCAAAACAGCTACCCTTGTTACGCCTCACACGGAAATGACAGAAGCTTAGCTTCTTTAGGCTATATCAGAGTGAGTCAAACTGCATATAACTAGCAATATTAGCATTCTGTATAAACCATTTTTTAGGCACTGTAACCGTCTGTCCACTGTCACTGCCACTGTCTGACCACTGTCATGGTGATTAGCATATTAAATAAGAAAAGGAACAAGAATTAGCACAGTCGCTGGACTACAATAACATCACCACAAGTTAGCACAAGTTAGCACTCATCATGACATCTACATCTAGTGCTATAAAAGGCGTCTGGTTAATTAGCCTGAATTATTCGTGATCCTGTCAGTGTGACATGGTCAAATATGAGGTCAGTCAAACTGATTTTAAACCAGAATAACACTGCTAATAACACTGCTTCTGTACTGTTGCTGTATGATGCTATGCTAATCAGCATAGTTTTTTAACTAGCTTGGGACAGGAAGTGACAATGAAGGGAACAACCATAATCATACCTTATTTTTTCACTTGACATCTGCTGATTAAACCTAGAAATATACACAAAATGTACAAAATGTCCAAAACTTATCCATCTCGATATTTACGTTGCTGTGGAGACGCTAGTGTCAATCATTATGCAATATGACACGCACACACACAAATTAATTATTTACCTCAACACTGGTGATTAATTTTATTTACATAGATAAAATAAATAAAAATGTACCACAGTGTTAAATTTAGTGTTGAATTTCTCAGTACGTTTGTATCTGATTCAGGGAGCTTTAAAAATGTGCTCAGTTTGTGATGTCACTAAAATAAACACTACGGCTTTCGGACCAATCAGGTTTGATATGCAAATTAGAAGATGCCAACACGGTATCCAGAAAAGGAATCTGTTTGCTAAGTTTGCTAGCTTAGGTAACTTAGTTGGTTATGGTTGTTATGGCAACGTGATAAATATTTTGAGGTTTAGCTTCTGTTAAATAAATCCCTGAGAAAAGGTGACTCTGATACTGTAATCCTACTCACATTGATCTATGACACATGCAAGCTTGTTTACTAGCACTTAGCTAGCTGGTTAGCTATTTGGGACGGCAGGAGGACATGGGGCGTTTCTAAACAGCGTGTCATGCATATTCATAGACTGTGGCATTTTTAATTAGGGGTAAAGTGGAAGCAATGTTTCTAGATCATTTATAGTGGTTTCTTATCAATTGCATTAAACAATTTATTATTCTATATACGTTTTGTTAAGACTTACACATTGCAGGATACTTTAAGTGACAGAATTTGTCGTGTCCACAGAGGCTTTAAGGCATTTTAAAGTAAACTGGCCTGCATTAGACCTTTTTTATTGCAGTAGATTCAGGGTAGTTTTTTTTTTTTAAGGTAGACTCGTCTACAGAAAGAAACTCGTCCACAGTGTTTCTCACCACACAAGCCTCCAACGTGGTCCCAGAGCCGAAAGCACCCCGACATGGAGGCCGTGCAGAGAGAGCAGTACACTCCTGATTTATAGGGCATCACATCCCGGCCGTTCACCTCCCAGTTTCCCCTGCACACACAGAGCAAACCAGTCCTAACCAAAACTCCTTACCTCCATGACCTTACAAATAAGGTCATGTGCTACAGCTAAAATAAATATGACCTGCTGGAAAGCTAATACAAAATATTACTCAATATATAATATGAATTAATGTCATCTTAGTGCCTAAATTAGTGCTGGACTACACTACCCATCAGCCTGTGCACGAGACATGACCCCACTGATCACACACACACACCTGTCCCTGAGTGCACCTAATGAGCACTGTATTTAAGCTCTGGTTTTTGTGTGCTCCTCTGTCTAGTGTTTGTGTGCTTGTGTTACCTACTGTCTAAGTGTTGCGTGCCTCATGTTCATAGTTTATGTTTCCTATCCATAGCTCATGTGTAAACTGTCTCATTTTGTTTGTTTCACCTGTAAATAAACCACTTGCACTTGCATCCGACTCCTGAATCCCTGACAATTAATTACAATATATCATGTAAAACCGAGAGAAATCAACCTGTTTGCTGTTTCAGAAATCCTCATAGGAATTAAAACATATAAATAATTTATAGTAAATATAGATATTTTCACATCCCTTTTCATTAAAGGTGAGGTCTGTAGCCTTTAAAAGTGTTTCAATGCCTGAAATAATTATACAGTTTCAAAAATACCTTGTCAAAATCTGTGAATTTCAATATTACCATGCAATGGATCTCATTAGTTTCTTTATTTCAGGCTTTTGTATACATTTTTCTGACCCAGAAATGAGCTTTACACTGAAATAAACCTCCTTTCCCTAAAAGGCAACTCAGGAGTCAAAAATAGTTTCAGTCGAGGGGAGAACGCAAAGGCGTATCATTGTTTTGATAGCAATTGCAGTTCATCTTGAAGGCAGCAGAGGTCTCTAAATATTACAAACTGCTCCTTTAAATTTTTTAACGTTAGCACAACATATAGATCTTCTATAAATTATATAATGTAGGTGCCTCTGCTTTACACCAAAAAGACATTTCGTGTGCTGGCTTTCGCAGAGGTCCCTTTATTATTACACATAACAGAAAGGTCAAATAGAGTATGTTACAATATTAATAGTCAAAAATAATAATTGTCTTACCCGGGAAAGTACGCACACACGAACATGTCCCATTGTTTGACTCCAACTCTGCACAGGTGCAATGCGCAGCCCACCTGACTGGATGTGGCCCACACCAGCTGACTCGCAGAGGAAACACATAACACTCATAACACCGTAAAAGCAACCCAGCATTCACAGTTCTGATACAACGATCCAATCAGCCAATCACGTGGAAGCAGCACAATGCACAAAATCATGCAGGTCCAAGTCAAGAGCTTCGGTTAATAGAGTTGAATACAGAATGGTGCACAAAATAAGTCCGTTCTGCAGTTTTGTTGATGAGAGAGTTAAGAGGAAGGTTATGGTAACTCAAATAACCACTCTTTACAACCGTGGTAAGCAGAAAAGCATGTTGAAGATCACAAAACATGTTGAACCTCGAGGTAGATGGGCTACAACAGGAGTAGATCACATCGAGATCCACTACTGTCAGACAAAAACAGGAATCTGAGGCTAGATTTAATACAGATTCATCCAAACTGTCAAAGTCAGTGAGTGGCCAGTGAGTATAGTATACACATACTCATATATTCAGGAAATGATATATATATATGAAATTTTGTGAATATTAAATTAACTGAAAAAATAAATAAATAAGCCTGAGAATATAAAATGAAAACCTATATTTTCTGGTTTGAGGCTCAGGTTTAAATATTCTCATTTTGTTGTTTCATATTTATTTCCTGAATGACTCCTCATACACTTTTTGTAAATCAGCTTGGACATGTTTTGTGGTTGTCATCAAGTTTGCAAGAGTCTTTACACACACACACACACACACACACACACACAAACAAACATTCAGGAACTTAGCGCTTGAGTGTATAGAATTGAAGCACTATGCTGTTTCTTTTATTTTAATGCTGTCCCAGACAGACAGCTCCATATCGTACCTGCGTGTAATGCTTGCAGGTGTGGTTGCTTTTGCACTGTCCGTTTTGATAGACGTAGTGATGCCCTTCCTGGAACCATGAGTTGATGATGTCAGAGGAAGAGGCTGCACCATGAGGAGACTGATGGCTGTTCCAGCCTATGTGCTCGGTGTCCACTTCTGATCCAGTGCTGTTCTTTGAGCAGGACTCAGCCCTTATCTGAGCCAGTGCAGCCAGCATGTCACTCCACTCCTGAGGAAGGATTAGCCAAACATAAAAAAAAAAATCAAACACATGCACATGCAATGCCTACACTGAGCGTTCTAAGTTCATACTGAGCTGCAGTAGAAACTCTTCTGAGTTATAGTGACAGAGTATATCCGAGGTATAGTGTCTCTTAGAGTGATTATACCCTGAAGAATGTACAATCACTGATACGGTGAAGGAGATATTTATTTAACATTTATGGAAGGAGTCTTCAGTTTCAGTGCTTTGTAACAGTCAGTAAGTTTTCCTCCACAGGAAAAGCTTCAGAAGAGAGAAGTTGAGAGAGTGTTGTGGTTTCTCTGTAGCAGGACAAGCTGAATTTTTTTAACGTCTTATTAAGTTCAAGTAAAAGAAAAAAAAAAAGAGAGGAGGGAATGACTGAAGCTGCTATAATGTAGTGAAAACAGAACTAACCTGTTTTGTAGAACATTAAAAGTAACTTTACATGGATAAAAAGTATGATGTGTTGTTCCCTACTAAATACTACTACTGCTACAGGAAAACAATCAGCTTTGCAGTGGTAAAAGTTGCATCACGCCATGCTGTTTTTGATTATTTTCCTAAAATAGCATGCAACCAAGTGTTTTATCCCTTACGAATTATATTATCATATTATACTGAGCATTATGACCCTTTGGGTCTATTTAATGCCTTTTTGGCCTTCAGGTCTGACACCAAACTGAGGAGCCTGAAGAGAGAAAAGTGACACATTGCCCCGCAGATAAGATGACAAATTGTGACCGACACTTCCTATCCAAAAAGCTGCAACATTTTTGTTAGACTCCCTTCATTCATTTCCTGACCCCTTCGTTTCATTGCAGGAGTAAAGTGTCCGTCTTGGACTAATCCGTTTGACCCAAGCTCTTCCTCTGACCCCTGAATGTGAGCAGAGTGTGTGTGCGGTCAGCAGGACGACATGCTTGGCTGGTGACACCGTATTCCCATGGACACGGCTGTCACCGCAGCCAAATCTAGCGTGAAATCAAAGTAGGGGGGCCACTTTCCACAGATGTGGTTTCACAGCAGCCTCCCGAAGATCGGGTCCCATTTCAGAGATACAGTCTAAGAAGGAGAGGAAGAGCAGAGAGGCGGAGAACGCGGTCAGCACTCGGCTCACTGGCACAAATCACCAGCCGGAGACATCCGAGCCGTCCTGTTCCTGTTCCCACCCACGCTACAGACAGAGACGAAACTCAGACAGGCCATCAGCGGCTCTGCTTTAACTGCACTACCATACGCTCCCTGTCCTCTCTTATCTCTCCACACATGCCGTCTCTATGTGAGTCTCAGAGATGCTGCCAACTTTCTGTCACTCCACCGCCTCGTCTCCGGAGGGAGAGAGAACCCCTCACGGACTGACAGGGTGCATTTAGATTCACTCACTGTGGGAGACTGCAAATGCTTGCGAGCTGAAAAGAACAACAATCGTCTTCTTCCCACTCAGAAAAAAATATCAAATAGCTGAAAGCTGAATCTGAGAGATTTCTTCAAGAGTGATTTTGGATGGGTATGTAGATAGCCATTTTTTTCCCC
>JAKKZN010000006.1:23772778-23783949 GCA_033441825.1 Pangasius elongatus | reverse complement strand
TAGTTGCCATTAGCTGATCTGAGATCAACTAAAAATGATCTCAGATCAGCTTCACCTGCTAATGCTAGCTATTTAGCGAAATCTATGTATCTTGATAGCCAACACTTAACCTGTTTTTAACAACATCCTGAGCTAATATTTTGTATTTGTTCTCACACATTTTAAGACATTTGAGTGGTTTATATACATGAAATTATTTTCTTTTATTTTATTACTCTTGTGGTCATTTTGTCTCATGCGGAAAAGAAGTGCAAAGTGTCTCTTTCATGCACTATTTTTCACTCTTATGGGAAACTAATCAACAACAGGGTGGTGCGATGTGGCCCATCGCCAAGAGGAGTTACAAAGTGTGTTATTTCTCTTATACCACAGCATTTTGCCCATGATTGCATTATTTTATTAATTAAAGAATGACACATCATACTTTTTATTTCTTAATAGATACATTTAACATTGTGTAACATCTGCAAAACAGGCTCAACAAACAGGTTCCTGTTCTCCCTAACATTATAGCAGCTATAAACAATCGTTCCCTCACCAGCCTCACTTTTTTCTCTCTCTCGAAGTTAATAAGAACAAAAACGCAGCTTGTCATGTTACTGAAAAACCACAAAAGATGTTTGGTCTTCAGGTTTTTTCCTGAAAAATTCCCAGTGTCAGAAAACTTACAGACTGTTACAATGCACTGAAACTAGAGACTTACAGAAATCTCCTTACAGAAAAATTTCATATTAACACAAATTATATGAACAATTAAACCATTTTATTTGTTAAATTAAAGCACATTTTTATTTGTTTATCATTGGCCTTTGATTATGTGTAGCATCCACCATTCTAATCCTTCTGTTAGGTGATAAAGTAGAAGTACAGAACAAGCGCATTAATATAAACCTGTGATATGCCTCATAGTTGATCAATTGATCAGTTGATCATCAATTAATTCTGACCAATCAGCTGCCAATCAAATGCACTGTAATAGAGTTATTCGGCAGTAAATGATTGAGTGATGTAAGGAAACTAAGAAACAAAAATAGGCAATTCTCTGGTCATTTCTTTGACACCATGCTTCACCGAATACACCTAGAAAACGGCTACTAGCATGTCCATAATACACATAAAGAAAATAAATCTCTAATCTCTAAGTCTCTAAAATACATGAAGTGTATATTACACTGTCAGACAAGACAAGAAATTTGTTTAAATTATTTATTGATATAAATATATTCAATTGTATGTACACTATTTCAACATGAATATGCATTATGTACAGATTCACTATACAGTCGTTGCTTTTACAGTGTGCGGAGAAATGCCTAAAGTCATAGCCATGTTTGTAAGGTACCGTCTAAAGGGGACTTCTGTAGGACTGAGGCACAACTAAGAAACTGATATGATGCGTGGACGTGACGAGGAGACCGAAATACTGGTTCCAGTAAAGACTAACAGGCTAACACTGTTCAGCTGTTTATCGTGAAGTGGACTGCTGTACGTTTTTTGAGCTAGAAATGTTGCGGTTGAGCCTGTTTGTTAGGCCTGGAAATGCTGCTTTATTACATTATTAATCTGTTTTTGTGATAAGGGGACAAAAGCTAGAGCAGGGACTGGTCCGATACGGGTGTCAGCCGGTAACCCTTTAAGAGTGACTTCTCCTTTAAGAAAATCCTTGTCAGGAGTAATATACAAATCTATAGTGACATACAACTCTAACCATCTATTAATGAATAAAGTTTAGTTATCAGCTAAAAAAAAAAAAAAACAGGTGTCAATTTTTTGAAAATAATTGCTTTAAAAAATTCTAAACATTGATAAAAATGATTCTGTGGTTCAGGTAGACACATGTCATGCCATGATATATGTTTATGAACAAACATTTTTTTTTAGCCTGGAAATCCTTAAACCTGTTGAGAATACTTTTTCGTTTTATTTTTACAAATAAATAAAATCAAGCCTTTAGTTCTGGGGATGTAAACTGCTTTTAAATACCCTTAGGGTGTAAGGGGTTAATAAAAATTGTCTTGTAATTGATTTTAAAGATTCGAACAAAGAGCTAGTCTCCTTTTTGAGGGCAAAATAGAGCAATAAATTCAGGGTCATAAACTCAGCTACTGATAAAATGTGCTAATGATATGTGATTCTTTATTAGCAAAAAAAAAAAAAGACATATATTACTGATTAAGTCCAGTTCAGTTCCAGGTTTTAACACTTCCTTATGCAAGTATGTGTGTACATTAAAACCATAATTTGGACATGCTGTTTTCTTGGTAATAAACTGCAGTGTGTTCACGTGTTTTGTAGGTTATATACTACATGTTCAGTGTGTTTGTGCATTTAGAGTGTCGCTTTCAGATAAATGAAAAGAAATGGACATGTTTAAGGGACATTGCTGATGTGTTATTGGTCCCTAATCTGAATTTTTTTGGTCCAGCTTGTCTTAAATGATATATATATATATATAGACGTATGGATTTAACAGCACTGATCCGGTTGAGGTTAAACTAACTGCAGTCAGATTTCTAATCGATGTACAGCCATCTGAAACTATTAGAACCAATTTCTTTAGTATCCCTCAAGAAAGAAAAGATTCTTTCTCAATGTTGCTGTACGTGATATTTCTGCAAAGAGCCCTGATAAGCCGCCTGGTCCTTTTGTAACCTCTGAGTCTGTCCTGATTTGACTGATTTCACTCACAAAAATGACGACTAAATCTGCCACATCATCTCAGTTTGTCTTTGCTTACAAATCCTTCTCTATTACATACACTGTAAAAATAAATAAATAAATAAATAAATAAATAAAAATAAATAAAACTAGCTGTAAATTGTAGAATAATTTAGTGGCAGCAGGGTTGCCAGTAAAGTACTGTAACGTTTACAGTGAAGTACTGTGATTTTTTACAAAGAATAAGATAACACATAATCCAGTAAATATGCACACTTGGTTGATGCTTCCAGAAACAAAGCAAGCAAGGTGCAATTGATGAAGGATTCAACCGAGCTGAAGATTAAGAGTCTTACTTAAGCAGTCTGACAGTACTGGGATTTAAACACATGGCCTTCTGATCTGTAACTTACAGCCTTAACCACTGAACCACCAAACTAGCTCAATGATCTGTAATCGATTCGACCACTTCTACCACTGAATTAATGCATATTAAACAAATGCACTGAATCAGTGTAAGCCAGCGGAGCTCAGTGCATAAGGCTCTGAGTTACAGATTAGAAAGTTGTATGTTCAAATCCCATCCTGTGTCGACTGTACATTCAGAGCATCAGCCGAATGAGCAAATGTACTGAACTGTGTGTTATTTTATACTACGTATATATATGTTATTATGCTTATGTATATGTAAAATATGTTTTACAGTTGTTTACTGTAGATTTTACAGTACTTTACTGCCAACCATGCTGCCAATAATTTACTGTAAAATTTACAGGCAGATTTTTTTTGTTTACAGTGTAATAATACTGAGTTAGAATGTGGCCCATGGATTCATTATATTCACAAAAGCAGGCAGTTCAGCCTCTGATTCATGAAACACTGCTACTGAATGAGCTTTTCAGTTTTTCAGGTCCAAGCCACACACACACACACACACACACACACATACACACATACACACACACACCCTGCCAGGTGAATATGCAGGCTAGAATAAATCCTGCAGGTCATCTTTTTTGTTTGTTTTTNAGTGTTCACACAACTCTAATAAGATCCTACTTCAAAGATTGACGACCAGATATCCCAGAATTCCTGCAATGAGTAAAACCACAGTGAAAATGATGCCCGCGAAGATCCTCATGACACCAGCTTCACCTTCGCCCCCATCTTTGGGTTCCTCGTCGCAGATGGAAATGACACCGACGGATGAGTTTCCCACGCTGACTGTGGATTTGAGTTCAGCTCCCGCTTCCTGCTTGGCCTCCACCGCCCACGGCGCCACCTGCACCTTCATCTCCATCTCCTCCATCATCTGTTCGAGCTGAGCGATCTCGGCCTCCAGGTCTTTCAGATCGGCCGTGTCGATGCCCGCGTCCGCTTCGTATTTCATGTTCTGCATGCTCATGGCCCGAGCCGCCACCGTGCTCGTGCTCCCGGTCATGCCGGTCTGGATGAAGTGGCGCGTGGGCACCTTGAGCGGGAATTCCTGCCCGATCTCCAGCGACCTCCTCATGTCCACCTCGAGGATCTCCATGCTGCTGGTGAAGAGCACCCACAGGCGCTCGTACTCGGCGCGGTCGTCGTTGCTGATGCTCTTGTCTTTGAGCAGCGCGGTCAGTCTGGTCCGGTTGGCCGCCGCCAGCTCCTGCGCTTTCCGCCGCGTCTTCTTCAGCTCTTCCCGCAGGTTCTGCGAGTCCGACGTGCTCCCTAAAGCGGACACCAGGTGCCGGTAGCATGCGGTCACCTTGTTTAAAGCGTCCAGCATGGTTTTGCACTCGTCTTTGCCCATATTTGCGGAGAATAATGAATGAAAAGTTTTCCTGGAGGGATGTGTCGGGTGGAGACCTGCGCCTCGCTCGTCCTCAGTTTCCACGGCAGCGCCACAGCCACGCAGATCCACTCAGCGCTCTGGTCTCGCTCAGCTCCTCTCCAGCCATGTTTCCCCGCATGTTCCCGACGAGACAGCGCACACGCTTAGCAATAACCGGATCTGCAAGCAGCTTTACTTTTGCTCTCGGAGATTAAAGTCGGCGTCAGTGGCCTACACTACACACTACACACTACACTGCACTACACACTGCACTACACACTACACTACAGTGCGCCGCGGCGTTTACGCGTTACACCTTAATGCCCAACACGACAAAGTTCAATGTTTTTCAGCGTCAGGAATATATCCTAAACAATCCCTGGTTCATAATCCTTTAAAAAAACACGCAATCACGTGTCCTCGTCTGCTCACAAAAACATCTTACATCCTAATAAAATCCTTCTGATGGACAAAAACCTGCAGGAAACCATCCGCGTACGTGCAATAAACCGCCCTTGCGCTTCCTCTTGCATCCGAAAATCGTTTAAATGCTCATTTATTGTCTTTTCTCCTTAGTCTTTTGGGTTATTTAGTGTTTTTTTTTCTCCCCCAGCAGAGAGATGTTCACTTCAGAGCCGCTGTCCATTAAATACCGCTAGAAGCTCACGTGGACGCGCATCACTGACACAACCAGTCAATCTCGCGTTCACGAGGCTCCCGGAAAAATAACCCCGAAATACTAAAAGCTGATTGGTTGGCCGACACTATTGTGTTTATACGCCCAAGGTGATTGGCTCATGTACATGTCAGTCAAAAGCGTAAACTCGACAGCTGTTGGATTGTGCGTATGTTTCTGTGCAGCACCATGTTCATATGGAGTGTGTGCAAGAAGCAAATATCAGAAAAAAATGTAGAATAAAGTCATAAGTTGGGCCACATAGCCTAGGTTTAGAGTGCACTGCCTTAAATTTCTATTAATCACTGCAAATCATTTCATTCAGTGTTCAACAGCCTTCATTGCTCAGCCTCAAAAGGTCTAAAAAGCTCTTGGCATTCCTCTTTTTTAGAGAAAACTGTTTATCAAGTGTTCTGAAATGCAAAATTTTACTTTTCAGTGATTATGCTGACATCCATAGCAAATAAATAAACAGTAAGTTTTATGATCAGTATATTCATGGCCTCTATGCAAAAAAAAACAAACAACAACAAATGGTTAAAATTGCAATGATTGTGTTTTTCCCTATAGGAGAAAAGTAAAGTAATTAAATGCTGAGATTTGCAAATGATCATTTTTATGGAAAAAAAAACAATCATTGTAGCTGCTAGCCCATTTTATCCACTGTAACATTAAATGTAAGTATGGATAAACTGCATAATGTGTCGTTCTTTAATAAATAAATCGAAATGGATGGAAAATTGGTGTGGTGAAGAGTAATAATAAAACACTTTGGCACGTCCTGTTTTGTGAAAATAATCGACATCAGGGTGGAAACAGTCGTGTCAGGCCGCATCACACCATCACACCATCCTGTCGTTGATTAGTTTCCTAAAACAGCATGTCCCTTCATCTTTTACTCCTTACTTAATCAAGTTTATCTCAATGTTTTTTGCATGTATTTAACTTATTTCAATTATTATTATTGAAATTATACTTATTGCATAATTATTAAACCATTAGCAATAAGCTGTGTAGAAGAGTAAATGGTTTAAAATGGCGTTAATGCATAAGAAACTGCTGAAAATGTGCATAAGAACATGTCTACACCTTTTTCTTCATTACAAACCGACAGAATTTATGAATATGAACAAATATGCAAATTGTAAATGCTCCCACAATTCCACATACGCCAACTCTGAAATCACTTCCTTTAGCTAATAATATTAGCATATTTCTGGCACTTTGTGAGCAAACCTAATCTTTTCAGGTATTGGAGATATGATAGTTTTGCCATATTGTGCAGGTATAAAAGGCCTGTGACTTTTACATGATTTGATCGAAAAACTGAGGGGAATACTCTTAACTCTTAATAAACTAAGGCTAACACTGGCAAACTGAACTTTTGTGATTGTTCAAGTGTCTAAGTACGGAGGCAAGACTAAAGAAACTGTCACTGTTCAATTATTTACATACTTTATCTAACCATACTATAAATATCAATGGGAAAAAAAAACCCTTTCTTATTTTTGATCATATATAAATTAGGTATTAGAACATCTTAGACTGACTATTAATGTAAATCGAGATCATCTTGTTTTCATATGTAATTACAAGATAATTAATGAATAATTTAATTCCTCAAGGCTCATTTCTCTAAAAGTCTTAATTAATTTTAGTACACAACTTCTTCTCATAGAATCATCATCTTTATATAGCATCAGGTGAACGCTCTCTGTCTCACTAATCAGTGTTTTTAATCTCTCCGTGTTTTCACAGACGTGTTAGTGTTGTTAAGTTTTATTACTAGGAACCCGTACCACCTTCCCTAATGAGCATGGGGTGGCACAGTTCTCTGGTAACAGTTAAAGTCATGATGACTAAGAGCCAGCATCTGCTGGGACGCCCTGAAGGTTTACTCTGCACAGGGGAAAGAGCTCCACATTAACCTGCTGCGCTCATGCAGAACAGGATGCCATCCCAACTATCGCCCCATGGGGAGAAAAACAGCATGTCCCTGCAGGCCTCTGCCCGAGCCAGCTTCCTAAAGCACATTTGCCAGCTGTGCCACCCCGCCAGCACGGCCTTCCGAAATCTGAAAGGATTAAGATGACTATAGAGGAAGATTGCGTTTAGTGCTGATTAAACTCTTCAAGTCTCTGCTTCGTGTTCGCAGTAGTCAGTAACCTATAGGAATTATTCACTGACTACAGGAAAGGGGAGTAGTGTCCAAGAGGAATGAATGAATACCAGGAATGACTCTGATGCATCAGGAAAGTTGTAAGATGTTAAAAAACTCAACAAAACTAGGGACTTGCAGATGGTTAATTTTAACCATAAAGTGAAATTTTGCATATTTGAATCATATACTGTACATGTCCCATTAAATAATTTTTTTCAGTGGTGTATTTATTAAATTAGTTCAAAGATGAAGCATCCGGGATTCCCAGAGAAAAGCAGATGCTTTCAGAGCATTCCAGCAAATAAAAAAAGGTTTTAGGATCAGTAGCTAGTGTTCTACAGTGACGTTAAAAACTCAATGCTAAAATAAAATAAATAGCAACTATTAAAATGCTAAGTAGTATTGAAATGCTTAAAGTTACTATTAAAATGCTGAATAGTAGCATTTTAGTTAAGGTTCTAGCTTGTTACGCTGTGCTAATTGTTAGCTAGCCAAAGTTAGCTGCTTAATAAGAGCTATTTCAGCAAAACGTATCTCAGTACACACACATCTTATTACTGCTCATCTTCCCATCTTTAGTTTTGACTCGATTTAACTCTACTCTGGGTCTCTTCTCTTCTGGTCATGGACACAAGTGTGAGAGATGGCTGAGATTGGCTAACTGCTGAGTTTGACCGCTCTGAAAGCGTCTACTTTTCCCTGAGAATCCTGGATACTTCACTTTTGGTCTAATTTACATCAAATCTGAATTTTTGACATTTGTATTTTTGATATTTATATTTAGGGTTCTGTTTTGTTTTGTTTTGTTTTGTTTTTAATCTCAAAACCGTAACCTGTGTTTTCATATTATACATTCACCGTCCACTTTATAAGGAACACCTGTACACCTGCACATTTATGCAGTTATCTAATCAGCCAATCATGTTGCAGCAGCACAATGCAAAAAAAATCATGCAGATAAATGTGAAGAGCTTCAGTTATTGTTCACATCAAACATCAGAATGGGGAAAAAACTGTGATCTCTGTTACTTTAACTGTGGCATGGTTATTGGTGCCAGATGGGCTGGTTTGAGTATTTCAGAAACTGCTGATGTCCTGGAGTTTTCACACACAACAGTCTCTAGAGTTTATACAGAACGGTGCAGGAAAAAAAAAAGAAACTCTGAGTGAGCGACAGTTCTGTCAGTGGAAACGCCTTGTTGATAAGAGAGGTAGAGGAAAATGGCCAGATTGGTTAAAGCTGCCAGGAAGGATATAGTAACTCATATAATCACTCTTTACAGCCGTGGTGAGCAGAAAAGCATCTCAGCTTGCACAAAACATCGAATGGATGCATGCTTAGTAGCCACTAAATTATTTCATAAAAATTACAAAACATAAAAAAATGTAATGCATATATATATATATATATATATATATATATATATATATATATATATATATATAATGATGTTACAGTAATTACTGTTTGTTCAGTTGTATATTTTTGAATATTTTTATAGGTTTTCGTTTCATGATGTTACTCAGTAATTTGGATTATCATGTTATACAAATGAACACAATTATAAAAACATATTTACAACCAAAAAAATTGGACTTTATGTGCATTTTTAAAATAGCTCATACACTGTAGTCTCTTTTTTATTTTGAATGTACATATCATGTTCTGCACATTACACTACTAATCCGTTCTGAGTCAATGTCAAATATTTTTTCCTATTACTTCTGTGATATTCTGCAAACAATAATAATCTTTGCTTTAAATCTAAATTAAAAAGTCAAAAGTGTTTATGATAAAGCACATTAATGAGGCAATTACTAATGACCTACCTGTAAAGATGTGCATGGGTGATAATTAAATATTTTCTGATTGATTTCAGGGTTTAACAACAATACTGAAAAGTTATTTTTCATTTTGTAAGATGATTCCTGTCATGTCTGATTCGTTCAGGATGAAAGCCTCGGATCTAGCTCGCTGCTTGATCCCTAGGAAGCGGGAGGATCTCACTGCCTGGCTCTCTGGGAAGCGTAAACATTTATTCATGCTGCCATATTAATGAACGGTTCAGATGTTTGCTCTGGCATCTGTACACAAACCTCGTCATTTAAATGTGAAATGGAAATCACATGCTTCGAGCTAATGAAGTATGAAGTCGCTGGAATGAAGAGACCACTCGTCCTGTCCTCACTATGAACTTCAGGTGTTGTTAGATAGATTAACAGGTTTCTAAGTGACCAGGGATTAGCACTATAATGCCCTCTAATGCCACTTTTAATGGAAGAATAAAAATAGTATAGCTGGTATATGTTACTCAAACACAGCTACTGAGACTCATTCAGATGTAGCCATTGTTTTCTGTTGAAGGCGGCAGAGACAAAAGGTCTTGTCGTCACAACAAGGAAGGAATTTTATCATTTCAAGTGCTTTAGTGCACATTTAATAAATTATACTGAAATGACTCAAGACGCTGTGTAACCCTGACAGTTTATATAAATGCAGCGGTTCAGCGTACACGAGGATGCTCCACATAAACAACTGAACAAACAGCAAGTGTAATTGTTAAGATGGTAAAGTTTTCCATGAAAACACGTTTAACTCAAATATCGTCACAGTCAGAGTTAATGCTGCAACTTTCACTTTTCCACACGACACACACGACTTTGCGCTTTGTCAGTATATCAGTAACATGACAAGTTGCATATTTCCCTCTTTCTCTCCCTCTTTCTTCTGTCGTTCAAGAATGACACTAGCCAATTAAGGCATCACTTAGCTCATTTATAAGGAATATGACAGTTAACACTCTCCTCCGAGCATGCTGAGATATGAACGTCTTAAATGAGAAAAGCTGGAGAAAGTGCTTCATCACTTTTTTTTTTTTTTTTATAAACAAAATGTTCAACTGAACAACATTTATTTTTTTGACCACTAGTGAAAAAATAGAAATAGACATTAGTGTGGATTTTATAGACACAAAATTGATTTCCACTTTAGTGGATTGTAGAAAGTAGACATTAGTGCTTCATAAGAGTGTTATAAACAGGAAATTGATTTCAAGTTTAATTTGAGAACATGAAAATTATATATTTGATTGACATACGAGCTTCTTAATAAATAAGGGTGTGTCTTTGCCTTCAAACTCCCAGACTGGTAGCTGTGGTGCGATGAGAAAGAAGTAGGAAGTGGGTAGAAATTAGCAAACAAAAAAAAAAAAAAGGAGGTTTTCTTATTTTGCTAATTTGTGGTCTCTTATGTACTTGTTTTTAAAGCTTAGAAGGTAGCTCTCCATTTCTACTATGTTAACTTCAGAGACATTTAGGTACAGGATCCGGAGAAATGGCGTTACCGAACGTACCAGCCAAGAGTAAAGTACAAGCAGAGATAAAGCCTGATCTGATCTGCTGAATTATTTATGCCCTCCCACCTCTCAGGAGAGGCGATGCGGTTCATAGCAAGATTACATGAAATAACAGAGACAGAATCCGACAAGCTTCTCGCAGTCACTGCAAAGGAGAAGACTGCAGAAACCTGGGAAGGATTCATTACACATTTATAAGCATGGCATCAGTCTTTTGTAAAGCAGTGCCAAAAATATGTTGTTTTGCCTTAAAATAAAAGACAGAAAAGCCCTATTCAACATTGATGAAGCTCTAAGACTCTTATATGAAGTAGCTATTCCAATCCTACTTATTCAGCTGACATATAAAGTTATAGAAGTAGACATTCATGCTTCATAAGTGCAAAATAAAAGCAAAATCGATTTGCACTTTAGTTTGAGGAAATGAAAATTATACATTTAAATGCTTCTTAATAGGAAAAGTTGTGGAATGTGGACATTAGTGCTTCATAAAGGTGTTATAAACACACA
>JAKKZN010000006.1:23747057-23763862 GCA_033441825.1 Pangasius elongatus | reverse complement strand
ACGACTGAGGTGAGACCCTTGAGCAAGGCACCGATCCCCCAACTGCTCCCCGGGCGGCGCAGCTTAAATGGCTGCCCACTGCTCCGGGTATGTGTGTGTGTGTGTGTGTGTGTGTGTGTTCACTACTGTGTGTAGTGACTGCAGAGCACAAATTCCGAGTATGGGTCACACATCACTCCACTGAACAGATGAGCATGAGAGTCAAGCATTCAAAAGCCCTCTGGTATAATTATGTATTATCACTGTCAGTGTGACATACGTGAGCGATGAACGATATAAATGAATGAATCAGATGTTCATGATGAGCGTGTTAAGGAAAAATGCGATACACAGTAGACCAAAAGGTTTGTACTGAATATTAAATTCCCAAAAATGAAGTCACACATGAAAAGTCATTTTGCTGTGAAACGCTCACTCTCTTAATATCACTGTTATCTCATCGGGTTAATCCTGTTCACTATTTTACAACAAAAACACGGTGTGCTCCTCAGAGTGCTCATTTTCTAAAAAAAAATCTGATTTCTTAATTTATTTTTTTTGCTCAGTGATGTGTGGTGTGAGTCGCTGTCAGCTGTCGTTTAACCGAAAAGTCATGACTCGCTACTTAACCTGCTGTTAATATTTCTTGTACCTCACCCTGTAAGGATTTCTTCTTCATGCATTATTTTAGGAAATAATTATACATCCACGTTTATTATTATTCCACACATATGAATGAATGAGTCCCAGGTCGTGGGGTTTTTTTTTCCTCTCACTGAGAGAATGTCGTGTGTGTGTGTTAGGGAGCTGTTCCGAAGGGAAATGCCACTAAGGAATACATGGACAGTCTACAGCTGAAACCAGGGGAAGTCATTTACAAGTGCCCTAAATGCTGCAGCATCAAACCTGAGAGAGCTCATCACTGCAGGTGAGACTGGACGGGACGGGACGTTGTCACGTGATTAGCTTCTTCGCATACAGTTAACAACACTCTGCTAAACGAACTTTAGATGGGGATCCCCAAGTGGAAAACCTTCTGATCTTTACCAAAGTTATTATATTATATTATATTATNAGTCATTAGGTTGCTTGCCTGGTGACCTAAACCTTAATAACTCAAAAACAACTTGGAAAGAAATCTCTATAGCGTTAATAAATATTATTTTAGAATATTATTGTACACATTTAAATAGCGGATATATGAAATCAGTCTGTACGGAGTTTGAGAATCGTTGCTCTAAATAATTCCAACATTGACCTCAAATGTTTGCCTTCTGTTTCCAGCATCTGCAAGAGATGCATCAGGAAGATGGATCATCACTGTCCCTGGGTGAACAACTGCGTTGGAGAAAACAACCAGCGATACTTTGTGCTGTTCACTGTAAGTAGCCTGTTCGACAGGGATGAACTTGCTTTTTCCGATGCCCAGCTGCTGACGTCTTCCTCCCGAGCAGCGCATGCTAGGCAAATGCTGGTTACACAACAGGACTGATATTTGAATGTTTGTGTTGCGGCTGTGAGCGATTGCTCTGATCGGCTCTTTGTTATCTAAATGCTTTGTATGATTAAGACAGACTGTAACAGTGAGGTAAGGTTTCATAAAAACATCACTTAACATAGTGAGGGGGAAAAAAAAACCCAAAGTGCCTAGAAACAAAAATTTTCATCCAAGGCTACACGGAAAAACTGTTAACTTAAATCAAGTTAACTCATCTTGGTTTAGGTTTTTCGGATTTATTAGTATCTTTTTGAATTTATTTTTCCTTGACTGTGTCCTTCTCATGTCTCTGCAGATGTACATCGCTTCAATCTCTCTGCATGCCCTCTGTCTCAGTGGTTTCCACTTCTTCACCTGCGTCAAAGTCCAGTGGAACGGTGAGTCCTCAGGGTATTAACGATTCTTCCTCGGGGAAGCAGCCATCTCCTGGCTGAAAAATCAGCCTTGTTAGCGAACAAAGTTGTGGAGGTTTACATTAATTTGAAAATATTTCATTGCCAGTATTCCAGCATTGCAATGTAAATAAAAACCAAAGTGTGTGTCGCACAAGCAGCGCTTATCTTTTCAACCTTCAAAGCTACAGTGAAGTCAAACAACGTCCTCGTCTTCATCTCATCGTTATTACTGATTATAATAAATCTAATCTGGACAGCAAGTGAGGCTAGTTAGTTAGCCGATACTAGCTAGGAAAAAGACCACTTAGCAAGTGGAAGTGTCTTGAATAAACCGATAAACCAAAATGTCTAGAAATAGGTTTATTAATATTTATTTATATTTAGTTTGTTGTAATCTTATAATAGGAAATATTAGATAAATTTGACTATAGTTGAAATATTTTCACTTGCTAAGATGTCATTGTGTTGCTATGGTTGTGGTGCGCTTGTTGTGTGAGCCTTTTTTTTTCTCCACATCAGCACAAAAACTGCACCAGCCAGAGTCATTTCTCTATAGAAAAGAAAAAAAAACACGGCTGTGAAAGCAGTATTAAAAAGTCTATAAACTGAGAGAGATGTGATGGTTCAGTTGTTTTAAAAAGGTTGTGAAAAGTGTAATTGATGAGAAGTCAGGTCTCAGTGAGGTGCGAGGAGGTGGAACAAATTATTTATTGATGAAAGAAGTAGAACGCGCGCCAGTTTCAGCCGTATCGTTCCTCCCACAGCGGTTTTTATATTGATTTTCTCTTGCATCAGCATTAAATCTACCTTTAGGTTATCTCACAAGGGGGAGCCGTTCCTTCTTGTTTATTTAATATGCTAATTCCTCTCCTACTCTGGGAGCAGATACGTAACAATACAACTCGATTCCACAATACTGGCTTCACGATTTGAATCGATTCTCAGAATATCATGAACAAAATTTGACTGATTCAACCAGGACGGATTTAATTTAACTAGAAATAGAGCTCCAAAGTCGGCTAAAATGCCCAACTTCTTCTGTGCAGTCTTTCTTGGGCTCTGTAGATCGCAGAGGGGCGGGGCTGGTGTCATTTGTATGCTACTATAAAGCTCTTTTTAACTATTATATAATGTGGTTGTGTAATGTGTCTGTTTTTGTGATTCGGAGCTGTCATACACTATGACTCACAAGTGCACGATTCATAGTAATGGCACGCGATAATGTGACCAGTGTGCTTGCTGTATATTTTACCTCTTTTGGGTTGTACAGATTGGGACCGCGGGTGTAAATTGCATTAGATGAACAGTTAATAGAATGCTGATTTCCACGATTTCCACCTATTCAGGTGATTTTAAAATCTCCCAGCTGTCAGTAACATAATGTCTACAAATCTAAAATCAGCTTAAAAAAAACAGACCAATCAACTTATTTATTAGTAAGGAATAAAAAAAATTCTTTGAAACAAGTTAGTTCATGTTATCATTCCCTCACCAACCTCTCTCTTTTTTTTTCTTCTTTTTTTAATAAAACAAACAAAAAAAATGCATCTTGTCATGTTACCTGGAAACCTCAAAGTGTAAAACCCTCTGTACTGAAGACTTTCCCTCACCAGAAAAAGTAAAGTTCCAGCTTTACCTAGACTCATTTCATAAACGCTAAATAGACATCTCCTTGCAGAAAACTTCACCATATCACCAATTATACTTTTTTTTTAAAAAAAATAGAAATGATAATCTTCTCATTCTATATTAATATATTTATATCTACACCTGTGCTATGAGTTACAGCCACACTACTGTTAGAGCTGCTGTTATAGACAATTAATCAGCAGTGGCAGTGGTAGCTCAGTGGTTAGGACGTTGGGCTACTGATCGGAAGGTCGTGAGTTCGATCCCCAGCACCGCCAAGCTGCCACTGCTGGGCCCTTGAGCAAGGCCCTTAACCCTCAACTGCTCAGTTGTATACATAAGATAAAATGTAAGTCGCTCTGGATAAGGGCGTCTGCCAAATGCCGTAAATGTAAATGTAATCAACACCTTCCGACCAATCGGAATGGACAATTTTACAGCGCTGTGGTATATTATAATAAATTGCAACGTTAGGACGGAGTAGAGTCGAGTCATTTCCTTGTTTCTCGGAAAAGACGTATTTTTTTGCTTTTGTCTTTGGTTTGAAGATTTATCCAGACAGCTTTACATCAACTGTTGCATTTTTATTGCGGTAAGGAAGAGCAGATGAGGTTATTTGTGTGTAATTGCGTGTGTTACAGAGTGTAGTGACTTCTCCCCTCCGGTGGCTGTCATGCTCCTCATTTTCCTGTGTCTGGAAGCTCTCCTCTTCCTCACCTTCACCGCCGTCATGTTCGGCACCCAGATTCACTCCATCTGCAACGACGAGACGGTGAGTCAGTCAAGCCAGACGCTAGTGTGATGACCTTCCACTCATTAAACCTAGACAACAACCACGTCTACTGCTGATTAACTGATTAGACAACTTCCATTACTAATACTCAGACTACGTAAAGTTTACACCCCCCTTATTTTACAGTTAATGTACAGACCAGAATTGCATGTTCAGTTAAAGGTTTCAGATTAAAACACTTGTTAGATATAACACAGAGCTTAAATTTGTANAGGCAGTAGATATCTTTATTAGCAGTCTTAAAATTCGCACGTCCACTGACTTGCTCTAGGTGAGTAATTTTAACGTGCCTCGTTAAGACATCTAATCAAGTGAGATGTTTGACAAAACCCCAAATAAATACTTTATTTTGACCACAGAACATCTGTAAACATCTTTGTTGGTTTCATAATTTCACACGAAGGGCGTGCAGAATTTTGTACTTAAACATAAAATAGTGTTAATAGTGTAGTTAATAGATAATAGTGTTAATAAATCACTCCTGCTGTTGGCCGATGTGAGTACTGTGATGTACACAAATATCAATCCACTACTAATAATAATTGCAGAGCTTTAAAGAAATATTCTATGAAGTTTGGCGGGGAAAGTTTTTGCTAATAAAAAATAATAATACTTATACAAAGTTAACGGACAGGAAATGAGT
This sequence comes from Pangasius elongatus, assembly GCA_033441825.1. Taxonomy (NCBI): domain Eukaryota; kingdom Metazoa; phylum Chordata; class Actinopteri; order Siluriformes; family Pangasiidae; genus Pangasius; species Pangasius elongatus. The sequence goes on along the minus strand of JAKKZN010000006.1, from coordinate 23,758,925 downwards.
TAATAAGGATACTGTATGTATAGGGTTTATGAAGCAGCAGTGGTTTGGTGCCCTCTGCTGCCTGTGAAGTGAATTGCAATCGCATTCCAAACACTGACAATCTTTCACTTTCCGCCTGATCCGAGATTTAGGTTCCTTAACTTTTTAGGCAGATGACCACAAATGGACATTATGAATTTGGTCCGAATTTTTGTCCATTTGCTGAACTTCTGCTCTAATGCAGCATATCAGTATAGTTAAAAAAAAAGACAACATTAAAATAGTTCCTACACACTTAATTTGCATACGGGTCCCGGTGACGTTTTAAAGTACGTGAGAGATGTTTGTAATATTAACTTGTAAAATAAAGAAAGAAAACAGAAAAGAAGATTCTCCTTATTAAGTGAGTTTAGAGATGTCTGTACTGTTACATAAATTTGTAAAAAAAAAATAATAATAATAATAATAATAATTGTAAAATATTCATTTGTTTCTCTCACAACCCCATTTGTAAGTTTGGGACATGCCTCATGAATTACCTTTTAAGAAAAGAAAAGAAGAAAAAAACGCAGTGGGTTTGTTTGATGGGGGGCGGAGCTAATTCCTGGTGTTGAATTACCCGTTATTGGATGATCTGTCCGTTTCTCTGTCCTGTAGGAGATCGAGAGGCTGAAGAACGAGAAGCCGACGTGGGAGCGGCGAGTGCGCTGGGACGGGATGAAGGCTGTGTTCGGAGGCCCGCCGTCTCTCCTGTGGTTCAACCCTTTCGCCGGACTGAGACTGCGACGCCTCCTGATGACCCACGCTCGGAAGGGCGGCTCCGAGTTCGCCGTCTGAGCCGAGGAAGCTCACGTTTCTCCGCACGTCAGCGTGCCAGCGTGCCTGCTAAGACCCCACGCGTAGAGGACACATGGCATAATGACGCAGGTACGGGGACTCGGGGAAGGGAGAGTGTAATAAACCTGAGGCCTGGAGGAGGAGAAGGGCCTAAACATGATGAACTACCTGTTAAAAACCACTGGACCTCAAGCGAAGGATCATTTTTACTTTGGCTTCTCTTGGCTGGGTCTGACCTTAATTTTTTATTTATTTTTTTTTGCCCCTGTGAATAGATTTTTTTTTTTTTTTAAAGGACTCTTTTTTTCTGTATTTTGTTGAAAACAGACCTTTAAGAAGAAAAGAAAGAAAGAAAAAAAACCAAAACAACATGAACAAGCTCAAATTTCATGTGAACAGCATTAGTCTCTGAATCTACCAAACTGAAACATCTCATTTGCCAAGAACGTTCTGGAACCTTCTTATGCATTAAGATATAAAATAAAATGCTAAAATGCAAATTATTCCTAGATTTAGAATCATGAAACATAAACGACAGCTTATTTAACTTCCTAATATAGTAGAAATGATGTTAAACTTCATTTACAACTTTTTTTTTTTCTTCATCTAAATGGCACTGAATATTTAGACAAACCATTTACACTGTTTACCTTCCGTGATGCTACATCCAAGATCAACGCTGCAGTTGCTTGGCACGAATGTAGACCGATTCTCTCTCGATGCTGTAGAGATAACGCATGACTTTTTTTTGCACTCGAGTTCAGACGTTACAGCAGAGAAAGAGACGTTAGACGAGACCCTCGTGACACTCCGACGTTTTACTGAGCTCTCTAAGCAGCTGAAGACCCGCGCTGGATGTAGTCTCGTGTGTGTTTTATAAGACGGCTGACGGTCGAACTGAGGAATCACGTGATGTTAGCAATACCGTGGCTGCGTCTTCACAAGAGCTTTTACCTCAACAGTTAAGACTTTATCATGACAGTTCTTTAATTATCGCAGATGTTTTATACAGTAGACGCAGAGTATTTTGAATGGTATTGGATTCGATGTGGGCCGTTACAGAACCGACTGAAAATCTGTGTTCCCGCTCTATGAAGTAGTGTATTGTAAATATTAAAAAAAAAAAAAAAGCTAAAGGGAATGGATTTATTAATTATACCAGGCTACCCGTAAAGCTTTCTATTTCAATATTCATGATATATGCAGTATAAGAGCATCTAAACATGCCTACGCATCCTCCTCCCACCAGGACGTCGGGTTCTTCAGTGCCATGACAGTCAACAGTATTGATTTCTATTCATTCTGCACATGACACTCTTGAAATGTGGGGTTCATCTCTCTCTCTCTCTCTCTCTCTCGACCAATATTCCCCAATTCCAGTCCAGAATTAACTCTCCTGATTCTCTTACGTAACCCTTTACCTCCCAAGTCATTTAACCCGTCATGCAGCGTTCACAAGAACCTAATATTCATCCAAAAAACGCACCTCTGGTAATCATTTATAGGTTTTCAAGATACAATTCCTCACGACGCAACTGCACTGATCTTGAAAGAGATATAACAAAATAGATCTTGAATCATCTGCACGAGTGACTCAGGCAGCGTTCACACACTCCCCCTGGACACTGATATTCATGAAGAAAAAGGATAAGTGTCTAAATCATGTCTTTACTGCGTTCGAATATTTCTTAGGCGAGCCCGAATCACTGAATTAATCTGAAATGTAGCGTATTGCATTGAATCGAATCGTTTGAATCAGTCGCTTTTGAATCAGCTCCACTGAAAACGAATGAATCGATTCACGAATCGATTCACTGTCAGATAGAAAACTACCAGATCTAAAGCATCAGAATTACACTCCATTCTCCAATTTAAAAAATAAATAAATAAATAAGGATAATATGTTGAACTGCTGATAGACTACAGAGCTCCAGAATTATTGGCACCCTTGATAAAGACGGGTAAAAACAAACCAGTCACGGGGGGAAAATGTCCTTGTGGTTAATTCGCTTAATCTCGTGCTGAGAATGAGAGAAATTTTAACATTTAACTGAAATACAGTTATTCTCCGTGCTTGTGGGCGTAGCCTTAAACTCCAGACTCGCATTCCTCATTCTCGTAACTATACACCTCCAGTTAATTTCACTTTAATTACTGAATCGTTCATATTAATGACTCAGTAACGAGTTACGATTTTATGGGATCATGTGTGCTGAAAACAATAAACTAGGAATAAACTGCTTTTCTGACTTACTAAACTCACTGTCCGATTAAATTAAAAATAAAACACTACAAAGGCATGCTGTTACAGGATCATAATCAGGACTGGAGTGTGGAAGCTGGAGTTATTTTTCCTTAACCGCATTCCAGATTGCTTTATTCTACTTGTACTACAGCAACTTCCCAAAAATGACACATTATTCTTTGTTACAAAGCAACACGTAACTTTCATGTGACTCAGTAATGAACCATGACTTGGGAATATATTAACCAGGGATATTTCTAGGAGCGGGATTGGGAAACATTGTGCAGAGATCATTAGTGTTGTTGCCGTTCCATATTCTTGTTCCTATTTTAAATCTCTCGTGCCGTCTACCTGACGTGTCGCTCATGGATAATCTTTGTCTTTATATATAAAAAAAATAAAAATAAAAAAAAGAGGGACCTGAACACATCTTATAGTAGTTTAAAAAGAAAGCGCTTTGTGAAATCCCGTTTATCAGCTGTATGCTTTAGATGACGATTTAAAATGATTGTTTGCTGGAATACAGGATGTATAACATGCTGTCTGGGTGGGGAAAAAAAAAGTCCACTTCCTGTTTGCAATCCTTGGTTAAGTCAAAACTGTTAAAGGACTTTTATAAGCATGTATGTCTTTAAGAATGTATATTGTGCTTTTTATTATATTTTATTTTTAGGAATACAAACGGACCATCTCGTTAACACTAATTAATATAAGACCCGCTTTCCGAAAGAATCCTGCCGATTTCTTAAAACATCTGGCACAGATGTGTGCCGGATGAGCTCTGAGAAACATGCACTGCAGGTGTGTGTGTGTGTGTGTGTGTGTGTGTGTATTAACCTTCAGTATACAAATGAGAAGTCGAGGGGTTGATTATAGACGCAAAAGGAATATTAAAGCTTTATCAGTTTCTGTTAGACATCTGATGATGAGTTTAGAAACCCCGTGATGAGTGTAATCACGATTCTGTCTGATGATGATGATGATGATGATGATGAGGCGGTCACAGACAATGTTTTAGACTTAATTCCTGGAAACTGGAAAGCAAACACAGGTTACAGAATATACGGTGTAAATGTTTATGTTGATTTCTTTTTCAATTGCCATTAAATAATTGTTCTTTCATATGTGAAGCTCTTTTGCATAATAAAGTTGTTAGGTTCAGATCTATTAAATTTTTTTCTCCCCAATCTATACTGTGTGTGTGTGTGTGTTTTATTTATTTTATATATCTCAGAGGGAGGGAGGGAAAGAAATGATGAATTTGAATGCACTGAATATGTGCTATAATGTTACATGGATACTGAGATTACAGCATATAATCAATGATTTCCTTAAGCAAACTTAACCAAATTCATTATTGTTTATTTGGCATCATTTGATAGAGTAAACAATTTCACATTTCCTTTGAAAATTGTACATATATGTGTGTGTGTTTGGTGAAAACCCTTTACACTGTGACATTTACACTTTCTATACAACTGCTTATAGTTCTGAGAATCAACTACACGTTTTCCTGAACTGAAATATGTTTCTCAACCACAAGTAAAGTTCCTTCATGTGAAATTCTGGATTCAGCAGAACTGGAATGAAATCTTTACCTTACATTTAACGTTGAAAATGTAAAGAGCAACTTTATTTGTAACTTGCGAAAGAGAGACTGTTCAGGAAAGTGTAAACTTCTCACGGAAAGGTTTGCACTGTATATATAGCAGATGATGTCCAAATGTGAAGACGTGAAGGGTTTTTGAAAGCCACCACCCATTTAAAGAAGAAAACCAATTTTGGCCCCCGGTTTTGGCCAGAACTGAGAGCTTGTACATGTATGTATTTGGAGTCTGTATAGCCGAGAGCCAGTCGGTCACTTTGCACTTTTCTCCAGCAGTGAGCTGTTGAAAGATCATCACTGACAAATGACTCAAAAGACACAATGTCCATTAAAAAAAAACAAAAAAAAAAACAAGTCCAATCTGAGCTGCAGGAATGTGTTAGGTGAGTGTGTCCTCGTTTCTGATGTACTCTCCCACATCAGCCTGGTGAAACACCACGATGGCCATGGGATCCACTTTGCGGCATTCCTGCGTGGTTTTCGCTGCCACTCCAAAACCCTGCGGAGCACCGCAACACTCAGTATAAATCCTCCTACTTGTAAAATATCTATTATATATATATATAGAAGCATTACGGCTCTCACCAGCGGTACGTCTGCCATCGAGTAAACCACCACTCCTTGGTACTGAGCCGTGTTTTCTGTAATCCTGCCCAGGCCGGACTTCATGATGTGGTTTCCGTACAGGAAAGACTGCTCAGCTCCAGGCTTCACCCACACTTTATACTGTACAGAAGAAACGTGAAGCAGCATGAGGCTCAACGTTATGGCTAGGAAGCATGATGAAACATGATGATACTCAGCATTAGGGATGCATTGATGCCATTTTTTTCCAGGCTGATCACAAGTATGTTTTTAGGTTCTCGTCGAGACTGATATCAAAACTGGAGTGATCTCCGGTAACCCACAGGCGCATGGAGAACAAAGCTGACGCTCGTCTGAGTAAAGATGCACACACTAGAAAAGCTTTCCACGCACGCTTTCTTTCTTCCTGTTGTAGGAAGAAGTTACGTACAGCAATTAACAACAGAGTGTGCAGGTAAACTTTACTACAGCTTAAGTGAAACAGATTACCGTGGTGGTTACCGTAAAACCCTGTATATACACGCACTCCAGATTCGACCGCAACAGACTCGCGAAGTCTGAACGTGTCTGAGGAGAGCAAACAGCATTTTTAAATCACTTTCTGATATAAACTTCATGAAAGAGGGTAAGAGAGAGACTTTAGAGGGAATGACTGTTTATAGCGGCTATAATGTAAGTAATAACAGGAAATTTGTTTTGTGGATGTCCTATTACATTAAATGTAAATAGAAACGGACAAGAAGTATGACAGTTCATTAACTAAAATTAATTTTTTAAAAAATTAATAAAAATCATAATCATTAGCTGTGGAATAAGACGAATGGAAGACTTCGTGATGTGCTGTTATAGGAAAATAATCGACTTCGGAGTGGTAACAGAAACTCTGCTTCATCACACCACTTTGTTTTTGATTATTTTCCTGTAACAGCACTCCCCTTACATATCGCCCACTTCTAGATCCCTGACATCTCCAAAATCATCCCTGACATCTGCTGAATTACTGCAGTATGCGTAACACAATACACTTTACAATGCTGCTGTACAACGAACCCAGATGTTAACAGATGTTTAATACCTTTGCGTAAGGAGCGAGGAAATCCAGAGCTGTGATGTGCAGCCGAAACTTTTGAGTCTTGGTGAACTTCCCGAAACACGTGCCAACGGACACCAGCTTGTCCCGAGAGATATTCGTGGCCAGCTTCAGTATCTTTTCACTTGATTGACAAACAGTAACAGAATAAGTTGAGTTCTTTAACACAGTAGGATCCAGTTCCTGAAATATTAGGCAACTGTATGTTTACCTGATGTAGTACACACGATCGTGGTGCAGTCTGAAGCAGTAAGTCCCATCCGGTCTATCCACAAGAAGCTTAATGTTCTCTCCAATGCTGAAAACAAAACGTTAGGCAATTAATAAATCATACCATCACTCTAAACGCGATCAGAACCAGCTAGCTCATTGATGGATCAGTCCAATCTGTACATGGGCGCAGCTTGTGACAAACTGTAATTTTTGTATTTATTAATTAATGTGGGTTTTTTTTTGGTTCAAACATTTATGGCCTCATGTTCTGCTATTGCACCGTGATCCTGGAAGAATGACAGGCATGGGGAGAACCTCACGGCCTCCATCTTGTTCAGACACATCATGTAATGATGAATAATATATGTTAGGGAAGCTTAGCCAATGATTTTGCTTATTCCTTTATAATAACATACGATCACAAAGGAACTACAGCTCAGCTCACTCAGAATAAATTCTCTGTCTAATGTTTGCTGCTTGGCTTCTATTCTGTCTTGGAATAAAATCTGATTAAACTTTGTGATTAGATTTGAAAGCTATGCATGTCTCATTTTTGACCCCACTAATATTCCTGGATATTCTGCTATTAGCTATATGAGCCAGCTAGTTCATGTTTAAGCGCTCTATAACACGGTGTCGGTTTTAAATCGAATTGCAATTATATGAGTGATGAACCTCTCGAAAAGTTTGTAACAAAAGCAGAGAAGTAGGCAATTGCCGGCGTAATAAAAAAAAAAAAGTAAGTAAATAAATAAAACTTTAACCTGAGAGAGAAAAATGACACACGTGGGGAAGCAGAAAGAGAATCAGCTAGACGTCGCAGGACAATGACGTCATCAACAAGCGCTCAGGACTTCGCAGATAAATGTAAATATACAAATATAAGGCCTTCATTGTTGTGTGAATATAGTTCAAAATTCTTTACATTAAAAAATAATAAAGTTCTAAAAACTGTGGACTTATGTCATTTTTTAAAAATATTTTTCTGTGAGGTTTTATTTGATTTTATTTTGTATTGCTGTGATGTACCGATTTGTCCGCTGTTTGTTGTAACAGCAATGTATCTCTCTCCCCCTGACTCTTTTTTTTTTGTAATTTTTGAACTACAATTATTAAAATTAAAAAAGGGAAAGAAATTAAATATTTCGAATAGGCAAACACGTCATCGCCTACGTCATTAGACTTTTCCGAAAATTTCGTTTCAATGGGGAAAAAGATTAAACATTTATTAATAAATATAGCCATTTTAGATAATTTCTCTACATTTCATACACAAATCTAGTAATACACAGTTTGTGTTTTTTTTTTGTATTAATTGCATCAATAATAAAATAACCCCAAAAACACTATAAATTTAATGTTTCAATGTATTGAAAGTCTTTATTTTAAGTCTTTATTTATTAAAAAGAAATAAACATCAAAATATTTGCTTTTAAATCTTAGTTAGTTAGTTAGTTAGTTAGTTAGTTAGTTATGTCAGCTACGTCCAGCGTCCACCTACTGCAAAACTACATTGGTAAAGTCAAGATGGCGGCTGTAGACGTGGAAGACGAGAGTATTTTGGTGTCCGTGTTTAAAGACAGTTTTCCGGAGAATTGGAGAGAAAACCCGGACTTTGCGGCGTATCTGTTGGAGTTGAGTTCGTACGGAGTTGAAAAGTTAAACCGAGAACCGGAGCGTTTGTCCGAGGAAAGGGCGCAGATCCTGCAGCAGACGCGCGAGCTCGCCTTCTCCAACTACAAGACGTTCATCCGCACCGCCGACTGCACCAAGGAGATCTACCGAGACTTCGGGCGTGTGGAGAGCAGCTTATCCAAACTCCTCGATAAACTGCCGAGCTTCGGGGAGAAATGCAGGTTTGTCTGAGACCAGGACGCGTCTCTATCTCCAGTTCAAGTTTGCGGAAGTGTTTGTTTATTTGTTTGTTTACCTGAAGCTGAAGCCTGTTGTAATGGTGGAGCTATGCTAATTTTATTAGTGTAGTGCTATACACTTGTGCTAAGGACCTATGTGCCATACACCTCCAAACGCCGTAGCTAGTGCCACATTTAAAACACCCATGAAAACTGTGACATCATGGCCACTTTTACATAATATCTGGAGAAAAGAGATGATTCAACATGAAATGTATTGTTCTGTTTGATCAGATAATTGTTCATGCATTCATTCGTTCATTCATTTGTTCATCTTGTCATTCGCGAAATAGGACCAGTCCCAACACCACCTAGGCCTCGTTTAGGGTCCTAGTGACCCACACTCTACCCCAAGCACCCTGAATGGAACGCAACACACACATTCACACATTCACACATAGGCTTAGCCAAGCCACCTACCTATCTATCCATTTTGGGAGGTGGAAGGAAACTGGAGAACCCTGGAGGAAACTCGCACAGACACAGGGAGAACATGCAAAACTCTTTATGTGTGTAAAAGTGCAGGACTGAACCATTCTGTGAAACATGATGCCCCTCAGCTCCCTGTTCTTATATTTAAATGCGAGTGGTTAGTGTTGTAAATGTACTTCAGAGACCCGCAGTATCTCCGGAAAGTGCAAGTTATTGTGATCTTCAGATCATATCGTGTCATTAATCTCTAGCATTGTATTTGTCTCCATGATAGAGGCTTTGTGAAGGAAGCAGAAGAAATCGGGGCGAGTCGGCGGATGAACAGCCTGACACTGAATCGTCACACAGAGATCCTGGAGATTCTTGAAATCCCGCAGCTGATGGACACCTGTGTCCGGAACGGCTACTACGAGGAAGCGCTGGAGCTCGCCGTCTACGTGAAGAGGCTGGAGAAGAAGCACTCGTCACTTCCTGTAATCCAGGTACAGTGGAATATTTGGAGCACTGAACAGCTACAGATGGTGCCACTGAGTTACATTACTAATAAGGACACAGCGTTACAGACAGTAAGTAAATAAAGCTGTGGTTTGTTATCGTACTGTTTCTTTTATTTTTTTCCTCACTAGGCGATCGTAAACGAGGTGCGGCAGTCGGCCCAGCTCATGCTGAACCAGCTCCTCCAGCAGCTGCGCAGTAACTCTCAGCTCCCCGTGTGCCTGCGCGTGATTGGCTACCTGCGCAGGATGGACATCTTCACGGAGGCGGAACTGCGTGTGAAGTTCCTGCAGGCGCGCGGCAGCTGGCTGCGTTCCGTCCTCGCCGCTGTACCTGACGAAGACGCCTACGTTCACATCACCAAAACCGTCGAGGCCTGCCGAGTGCACCTCTTCGACATCATCACTCAGTACCGTGCCATCTTCTCGGACGAGGACCCGCTGCTGCCCCCTGCAGAGCAGGCCGTGAACGAGGGCACTATTTTCCACGGCTGGGTGGTGCAGCAGATCGCTCACTTCCTGGAGACGCTGGAACGGGACCTCGAGCGCGGAGTGGGAAGCCGTTTGGACTCTCTCCTCGGCCAGTGCATGTATTTCGGCTTGTCTTTCAGCCGCGTGGGCGCAGATTTCCGCGGACAGCTCGCACCCATATTCCAACGCGTCGCCGTGGATACGTTCGGCAAAGCTGTTCAAGAAGCTGTGGACAAATTTAAGGAGGATATGAATCTCTATACGCTGATTTCTCTGCCGTCGATGCTCGGGAACACCATCCCGGCCGTGGCCGCCAACGTTCAGCCTGGCACTCTTCAGCCCCCGATGGGTTTGCTGGACTTTCCTCCGTTAGCCTGCTTCCTGAATAACCTCTTAACAGCCTTCAACGACCTGCGACTGTGTTGCCCCATCGGTTTAGCTGAAGATGTTGCCAGATGTGTTGAGGAGGCTCTTCTGAAGGTAACGCATGAAGCTGTGGTTTTACATTTTTAATGTATAGTTCAGTTTTATCCTGATGATGATTGTTAGATTTGTTTTGCGTCCTGTCTTTCCTCTATTGGGCTTAAACCATGTTTATTAGTGTTTAAAGATGCAGTCAGTGAATTTAGCATAAGGTAGCTGATGCTAGGTGTATTAACACTCAGGACTGAAACTAATACAGTTTTTCTTATGCTCCAAAAAAACACCTTCACAGATTGTGCCAAAGCTAATACACATGAATGCTAGTTGAGAAGGTGGAGCTTTCTGAGTCAACAGGCAATTTAGACACGTCTGTCAGTCGTCCACAATATGTTAGACTCACCCAAACATTCAGATATCAGCTTTCAGATATCACTATAATACTGTTAGAAACACCAGAATAGTGATGAAATACCGTGTGAATAATAATCAAAATATAACTGGCAGTTCTGTTAGTGAGCTCTGGGTGTATTATTTGATTACAGAGGATCGTTGACTGCTCCTTTAATTGACGCACTAATGCTTATCTCTTTAGGTTCAGATAGGTTTTATGCATATTTGTCATGTGTTAATGTCAAGTACGTTTCATTCTGTCCAACACAGGTGACCAAACTGATCCTGGTTTTCCACAGAGCGGAGGAGTCGGCCTTCAGCAGCCGCGAGCGCGATTTATTTGTTCAGTTCTGCTGTGCCTTTGCTGAGGACATGGTGCCGTTCCTGAACCGATGTCTGCAGGTTCTCTTCCCACCAGCGGTCGAGCGTGTCTAGGAGCCATTTGCCCTCCCCAGTCTAGATGACTGCTGAAATTTGCAATGGAGACAAGAGAGGGATCCATTCCGTGCCTGTTTTTAACCAAAAGTTAGTAAAATGAAATATGAATGCATTGGCAGTTATAGATTGGAATAAGAATAACACACTTGGGGTGTGCTGTTATAAGAACCTAATCAACAGCGGGGTGGTGTGATGATGTCATAGTTATGTCAGAGTTACTCTTACTGTTGATTATTTTCCTATAACAGCACGTCCTGAGGTGTTTTATTCCTCTAATACCACAGCAGTTTGCTAACTATAATTCGTATTAATTAAAGAATGAAACATCGTCATTTTTATCCTTTTATAGTCCCGTTTAAAGATGCGGAAAATCTTTGAGACGAGTTCGCTCCAGTTATGACTGGAAAACTGTTGTAAGCACCGACAGTGGAGACTCCTTCCTTACACGTTAAGCATCATTTGAATGATTATACATTAGACGTTTTTCTTTGTTAAAGAACACGTGCTATTACTAGTTGTTACGTGGGTTACGTTGATCATCTGTGTTCGTGAGTGGGGATTTAAAGAATTAGAACTTTTGACTGTCACACTTTGCTGTCGTGCCCAAAAACCCTCACCGAGCTCTTGATGTTTGTTCTTTAGGTGTTCCGGCAACCCAAGTTCATAAACACGGCAACATCGGGTGCATCAACGTGAGTGCCGTGCTGGAACCTTTAGACTTCATCCTGCCTAAGAGAGAGCCCGTGTCGCCG
>JAKKZN010000006.1:23671596-23687087 GCA_033441825.1 Pangasius elongatus | reverse complement strand
AAAACCTGGCGCATTAATACACATTTCAGTGATTGTGATGCGGTTAACGTTTTCGAACGCGGCTCAGCCAATCAGATTTTAGAACCGAAACTATTCCTATACCGCAGCGCTCCTGAATTCTCGAATCTGATTGGTCAGAATGATCCATTTTCTAGAGCAGCAGCTCTGAAAGTAGTTCCGGCTGTAATTCAAACCGCTGGGTTATATTCCTGCGCTCGTTTTAATCCGTTATTGTTGCTATAGTAACAGCCAGTGCACCGGAACTCGGTCAGAAGTTGTGCATTTGGTTTAAGGTCAAACTGCATTTTTCCTGCGTTGACTCTCTTCCGCCAGCAGATGGCGACATTTGTAAACATTTGTAACTGCACACGCCATTCATTAACCAGACGTTATAACCCATAACCACAGGTTATAAAGGCTCTTTAATAGCTATATCGCTTAGGATCCGGATGGTTTTGTTTTGCTTTGTAAACTTTGATCCTAACGCGTAAATCTATTGATCTATTAATCAGCCGTCTGATTTGTTAAAAAAAATAATTACTGTTTTCAAATGCAAATTCTCCTTAAATATAAGACTATCCTATATTGTGATTGCATTCATGCAATTTCTATTTAGAAATTTTAGCTTTATTTATAAGTGTGTGTGTGTGTGTGTGAGAGAGAGAGAGAGAGAGAGAGAGAGAGAGAGAGAGAGAGAGAGAGAGAGAGATGAGGGGGGTCTGGTAGGGTAATCAGAGGCATTGTAGTCCTGAAGGCCATGAACTTGGCCTTTGTTGTGTGTGTGTGTGTGTGTGTGTGTGTGTGTGTGTGTGTGTGTGTGTTGTTCCCCCTACAGACTCGCCTCAGGCGAAGCAGCACACATGTCCATCTGCTCACGTGCTCTCTCTGCTCCGTTATTCGCGGCTCTAAAACACTTTGCGGTGTGAAAGTTTCTGTTTATAACTAAAGACCCATCCAGTGATTCATCCAGTATTTAATCCTGTATTAATGCTCTGCCATGCAAAATGCGTCATGGTGCTTAAATCACAACAGAGAGAGAGAGAGAGAGAGAGAGAGAGAGAGAAAGAGAAAGGGTTTGGGTTTGAAAAAAAAACTGACAGATTGTCAGTGATTTAAAAGAAATTGCCCAGACACTTTTTTAAGCATTAATAATAATAATAATAATAATAATAATAATAATAATTTATAATGCAATATAAGAATGAGTTTCTTTTATATATTATATACTGTATATTTATTTAATTTTTTGTTTATTTCTTTTCTCTGTATATAACATGATTTTACATTCATTAAAAGGTTAGAAATTAGAAACATTTTTTTTCACCACACAGAGAAGCCTTTATTCTAGCATTATTATTATTATTATTATTATTATTATTATTGTTGTTGTTGTTGTTGTTGTTTGCTAATTGTTGCTTAAATCCTTGTTTGCTAATAATTGTATGTAATCACATATAAGTAGATTATTATTATTGTTCTTGGCTACACATCAAAAGCCTCCATGCTTCTTAGGGTAAGTGTCTAATTAACTGCATAAGTGTGTAATTAACACCGTGAATGTGTCATTAACATAATTAACAGAGTTAAAGCACACAGAGGTTAACTCCGCCGAGCTGCAGGGACACAGCGCGGTGTAATGAGAGCAGGAGATGCTTTATTCGTGCTCATGGCGCCCACAAACAACACATTCACATTTAAATCAAACGCAGCCTGGCAGTGGGACAGACGCACGCGCACACACACACACACACACACACACACACACACACACACACACACACAAGCACACGCACACACGCATCGAGTGGCTTTGAACCCTATTCGCCACGTATTCGTCAGTCCCTGCGGAACACACACACACACACACACACGGATGAGCAGCTCTCACAGCGGTGAGTGTGTTGATTTAAAATGCCTCTGTATTAATATGAATATGTAACAATATAAAACAGCACATGAACACAGACGCTATGGAGAAGCGTTAAACACATCCGCCTTCATGCTGCAGAGCAAATGTCTCAATCCATCCACATCACACACTCGTTTATTTCTCACCTTTTCTTGTCCAGAAAAATGTTACAAACAAATCCACAACGCAAACTGCAGATGTGAGACACACAGGCGTTTATTTTATATATTAAAAAAAAACAAACAAAAAAACAATTTCATTATACAGAATTATTTTCCACCATCCAGCTAGATTAATTTGTATTTTTTAAAAGAGTTTATTTTGACCATTTTGAAGAGGAAATGATCATCAAATGATTTCAAATTTTCAGACAGCACATTCAAAAAGAGAAAGCAAATGTAATGCAGATAATATGTTCAAACATCTCCACAAAATGTTATAGAATCACATGTTTTTTTATTTCGTAAAGAAACTTTCGCTTCATGGATCTTCAGCCGTTTTTGTTTTCCCTCCTCACCGTAAACGTTATGCAGAAGGATGTTTGTAATGAAGTCCTCATGCAGAAAGCGTTCAGCAACTATTTATGCTTCAAGAACACGGTTTATTGGAGGAAATTTATGATAATCCAGAGGAAGCCTAAAGCCATGAGCTTTTGTTCCGGAGGATGGACAGTCTGTGGGGATGTTTAAAAGCATGAAATAATGCAGAAATGTTAAGATTTAATATGTAGATCTTGTGATTTTTTTTTAAAAGCAAAAAAATATTCATAAGAGACTGAATCAGTATTCCCATGCATAATAATACGTCTTTTATAGAAATAATCATAATAATCATAATAATCATAATAATAAAAGAAATGTTTCAGAAGAAATAGAAATGATGCAAAGCATCTTCTGCGCTGGCAATACAACAGATGAGGACAATAAAGAAGAAAAACATGACCTTTAAAGCTCAGTGTAGAAAGCATGGGAGTGTTCATCTAGAAATATCAGCAATATTTACAGCAGAACAGGTTTTAAATAAAAATAAGAGGGAATAGAGAGTGATAGCGTGCTGTCGGATCTGCAGGTCAGTGAAGGTCAGCGGAGGAGGAGCGTCATGTCGCGTCTTCTTTCTTTTCTTTCCTTATCTGTCTGAATTATCTAATTCATATTTATACAGCATGTCTTACCCTGCACTGTGGTGACTGCCCACGCATGATGAATGGATTTTGTCATTTAAAAAAAAAAAGCCCCCATTTTTTTATTGATAGTAGCCAATATTTTCTCTCTTCACACATATAAATGTTTTTTATTTTAATTTTAAAATATGACGGAGTTAAGCGACTGTAATACGAGCAGGTTAACATCTGAGGTTGCACAAATCGTTGTGTAAAATTGTCAGTCATTAAAGAAATATATATTGATATGAGGACTAGGATTAAGATTGTCTTTCTGAGTGATTTCGTATTTAAACATATATAATAAAACAGCATAAATTATGAATGTATGAGGCTCTGTAGTATCATAAAAAATGGATGGATGGATGGATGGACGGATGAATTTGGTGTGTTGCATCTGTAACATCTACATAAAATAAAATTAAATTCAGAAGGATGGTGAGAGAGATGATGATGATGATGGTGATGATGATGATGATGATGATGTGGTTGAGAGAATGAGAGAGTGTTAACCTATAGGAGCAATAACCTCGTATTACATAAATGTGTGAGAAAGATCACTGAATCACAGCCTTAAGGCACAACGAGGGCTGGCATCAGGCCAAGCATTAACTCACACACACACACACACACACACACACACACACACGCACACACACACACACAGTTGCAAAGTTTGTTTGTTTTTTCTGTCCTGTAAAATGTCTGGTCTCCTCTCACACCCTTGTGCTTCCACCTCCTCCAGAATGTGATTGATGCTGAACCTGGGATCAATAAATCTCTTCAGATTCTCAGAAACATGTAAGTTTTATTTCCCTCAGCCCTGCACCTACACACTCTCAGGAAAAAAACGGTACTACCTCTTCCTTTCCTCTTCGCAGGGGTGGTGCCTTTATCTTTTATACCTTTAATGTGTCTCTTTCACTCAAATGTGGATATAATGTGCTTTTAAAAAGACTCTATGTTTTACATGTACACCGCGTGCACCTTTCCAACTAGAAAGAAAGAAAGAAAGAAAGAAAGAAAGAAAGAAAGAAAGAAAGAAAGAACGAAATGATGCTACTAAAGGTGTGCATGTGCCCAATAATCACACAAACTAAATCCTAAATCCTACAATTTCTGTCCTTTCACAATTGCCATTAGACTGTCCATCCTCCAGAGCAGAGGTTTATGTGTTTAGGCATGCTGCTAGCAAAGCTTCCTGAAAATAACCGCTTCCTAAAATTACCATCATTTTAAAGGTTCCTGCACTGGTGCATCCACAACAAAGATCCTTCTCCCTAAAGCTTTAAAGAATCTAAAGAATCATTCCTGGCATCCATCCATCCATCTCTCTCTCTCTCTCTCTCTCTCTCTCTCTCTCTCTCTCTCCTAAATGGTTAGAAATGAAACAGTTGGGAAAAGCAGTCCCTGAGACTTCTGTGTCCCAAAGATAGTTTGCAAAAAGCGCAGTGTCTGACCCTTAAGGTGAAAATCACACACACACACACACACACACACACACACACACACACACACACACACACACACATTTCACATGCGATCGTATGCATTTCACATTTGTGGAAAAACGTGTGAATGTCCATTTCACCAGGCATATGCTCTGACCATCACACACGTGCCTAAACGCATGAATAATGTCATCACAGGAAAATAAACCCGCATATGTGGAAAATTAAAGCTCGTGCATGACGTGTGAAAAATGTGAGAAACATAACGAGTCTAAAAACAAGTTTACACGTGTGAAGTCCGTGTGGCTTTTCTGTAAACGCACATGTCTTATAACAAACGACATAGAGCCGACATACGACTACATCCAGGGTACACGATTACTATGAACATATGAACATATAAACGCTGCTCGGTTGTAGGTGTGTGTGTGTGTGTGTGTGTGTGTGTGTGTGTGTGTGTGTGTGTGTGTTAGAGAGAGAGAGAGGGGACACACACATTCCCTGTCCCGTTAAAATAAAATAGGCTCAACAACAATAATCACTTCCCTTTCTAAACCTGACATTTCCTTTACATTATATGAAATCACTGATGATGTCAAATGTTATGAGTATTTTATTAGACTATAATATTCTAGATTTGAGTTTCGCACGTGTTGTTTATTCTTGGCTAAATTATCCTTATAATAGGTCAGAATGCATTTTGTCCTTTGCACTCCTTTAATACAAAACTCCTTTAATACATTTCCAGGGCAATTTAATACATTTCCAGAGCAATTTAATACATTTCCAGAGCAATTTTGAGGAAAAGCATCATAAAATATTGCAGGAAAAATACACAGACAGATAGATATACAAAATGCACATCTGGCAGCTGTGTATCTATCAGTATAACCGAGTGTACTGCACTGTTCTGTCTAATAACTGTAGGAATACCTGCTGGTACAGTCTACAAACCAACAGCCTGATCATACGAGCTATATATTTAAAAATCCACTCTTTCCTGAACTAGAGCTAAATAAATCAATAAATACAGCTAAACTTAAAATGTATTATTATTATTATTATTATTATTATTATTATTATTATTGCCACCACCCGGCTTGTCTGCGGTTAATATGATCCCTGCAGTGCTTTTACTGACCAACAGAGGGCGCTACAGGAACACATGACCCGCTCGGTAGGATATAATGGACTGTAGCGAAAGATGACCAAACAACCAAATATATGACTATCATTTTAACACTTTGGGCTTGTATCATGATTATTTTTCGTGATGGTCCCTAAAGAGTAGCATTCTGCTTTGCATTAAAAGTGTTAAATGTGTTTTAAAAGCTACTAACTGAAACCATGAGCACCTTTTGCACTATAAGTGGTTGACCCTCTGTGTGGGTAGGGTGGAGTGGTGTAGCACACTACAGCCTGTTACTAGGCCCTTGTGGTTAAGTGAGTGACAAGGGCTACATTTGTACTGACCATCTGAGTACAGATGTGTAAATTCACTGCTGGTGGCCTCTCTGTGAGCAAAGCACTATAATACTGGCGATAATAAAACATTAACGCACTGAATATAACAATATAAATAAAAACAAATCAATAATCAGTAACTGAACCTGAACTGCACATTTTAACTTACAGGTAAAAAAATATATATAATAAAAATAAAAATAAGGGGGCATCAGGATATTAAAACAGCTACACCTCTTAACCAGCGGACTCCAGTCACTTTAACTGATGCAGTTTACAAATTAAAGCTAACTTTCAATAAGATTAGGAAATAATTTACTCAAGAACAATGTGATAATAAATATTTGTATCTAGAGTTTGGCCTCCGATCATTTGGCTGTGAAATATTAAACATGAAATATTTAGATCAAATCTCCAAAATAACATAAAACAGCTGAAAAAATGTACAATTTTCAGGGTTAAAGAGATGCATTAAAAAGCAATAATAATAATAATAATAATAATAATAATAATAATAATAATAATAATAATAATAATAGGAAGAAGGTTCTGTGTATGAAATTAGGAAGTGATATTCAAGATCATCAGCTTGGAGGACAAAACCAGGACAGGACAGGTGTACAGAAGCAGAATGGAGGCTGAGGTTCAGGAAGTCTGTGCTGCTCCTGACTTTTACTCTTCAGCTTCTTACGTTTTGCGCTTAATTCAGCGCTTTTCTTCTCTCCATCAAAGGGAAACTCATGGTGACTTTGCGGTGGAAAAAGTAGCAGATTGTCAGTTTAATTAGGCTGCAGGACTGCAGGACGGACACTGGCGCACTCCAACACAAAGGAATTATCATGACAAAAGCCGGGCGAGTGGAAAACCGGGTCAGAAGAAAAAAAAAAAAAAACAACAACAGCAGAAGTCAGAAGCTGAAGATGAAACGGTGTGACGCGTAAAACCTTTTGCGCAGGTGGAAATGTGCAGATCTGCACCTCATGGACACTCAGCATGGAGGCCTATGATTATTCTTTCTGTTTATCAAAGAACCCTGTTATTACTCCCATCTCTCTTTCTTTCTCTCTCTTCTGATAATCAATAGATTTCCTACAGTATGTGTGCCAGTGATGACTGGACACTATGGCCTGTGCGCAAAATGGAGACATTTATTCATGCAGTGCGAAGCCTTAGAGACAAATCCAACACGGAGCACAGGATTCACAGTCAATAATAATAATAATAATAATAATAATAATAATAATAATAATAATAATAATAACATAGGAAGAAGTAGGAAGAAGAAGAAGCGTAACAATTTCCCAAACAATATCCATCCACCTTAATAAATATATATAACTTATATATATAATCGTATATATCTGTCGTTTATTTGGTTATTTATCATTATAAATACCTTCACCGAGCTGGTTTATAATTTATTTTAAAACAGTCACTTAAAATTTTATTTTGTGCTTTCCACCCATATGCCATACGTCACATAATAAGTGAATAAAACATACTGTAATATATACTGTAATACATATATATATTTAGATAGAATTAAAATCAAGAAGATCTGATGAACACAATAATGTTCACAATCACAATTCACACCTCCCATCTTCGTATTACTGACAACACAGATCTCATATTATTATTATTATTATTATTATTATTATTATTATTATTATTATTATTATACAACTACACATATATGTTTTTTATTGTATCGAGCCCAGTTGCACTGACATGGGCTTAAGTCTAATATATAAATAATTGAGCCTCTTTGGGAAAATAAAAAAGATAAAATGCATAAGGTTTACAAGGCGAGGTGAGGTGAGTGGAAACTGTTTCTAGTCACTTTTAAATATTTTAAAACCTGTTTTTTTTATTAGAATAGCATTGAAATATTGATTATTAAGGCAATAGTGAGTAAAATGGAGAATGGGATGCAGTCTTGGACGTTAGTTAGTTAGATAAGCATAGTGGCTGTAATGACAACCTTCATTTCACTCAATTTCCGCTATAGGATTTTTTTTTCGCTTTGCATGTTTGTTTTGCAAAATAAAATATTAGAGGATATACAGCCTAATTCCATCACTACCCCCCCCTCTTCCCCCCCGCCTCCTAACTGCCCCCCCCTCCCGTTATTCTGCCCCCCTCCCACCCCCGCTTCAATCTCATTGATCCAGGAGGAGCTAATTAGCCCTTCCCGCCGTGACTGTGTAATAGTGCGCATGCGCACTGGGCTAATTCCAGCCATTTTTTGCAGGAAACTAATTAGCAGGAATAAAGACTGAACGGTTTTTTTTCTTCGGTGTCGTCAAACACCGCTTTCTCCTCTTCCCTCTAACCAAGCCAAGTCGTCTGCGTTACAACCAAATACTCGTTTTTTTTGTTCTTTTAGTTTTTTTTTGTTTGTTTTTGTTCTTAAAAAGGCTTTAAAAACCGTAATACGGATATACCTCTTTACTCTTTACTTTAATAAGCTATAAGCTATCTGACCAAATGGAAGTACGCGAATGGGATGTATGAAGGCGGCGTGTGAAGCCAGAGGAACGCAGACGTCGAAAAATGTAAGTTTTTTTTTCTGGGGAATGGGATTTACAGTAAGGTTTCTGGTTTCCGGTGGGCTTTAGCTGACTTTCTTTCCCTGCTAGAGCTCTGAGCTTTTGAGGTGTTTTCAGTAGTGGAAGTTGTTCACGAGCGCATTTCCTTGCTTGCTTGGTTAGTTAGTTGGTTAGTTAGTTAGCTGGCTAGTAGGTGTTATGTTACCTCATTCCTCAGTCGTCCTTGCTCAGATTGGAGAAACATGAATCACATCCTGAGTGTTTATTTTTGTACAGACATGGGCGGTGTGTAGCTTGTAACAGCCAGGCACAAGGAGTTGGCTAAAATGGTGTCCGATGCCGCTGGACGTCGTTCCGGTGTAGCGGAAGGAAGAGATCCGATAAATAAACTCTAACACGATATCGAGCACGTTATGTCCCAAAACTCCGATCTGAAACGTCCAGAGACATCGGATCCCAGTCGAGGACTTCTCGTTGTTCTTTCCTTTCCATTTTAGTTCAGCTTTGCCTGTTACACACTACACCCAAAACACAGAAACTTTGTGTCAGTGTGTAAAAAAACATCTCCTCAAAACTCCAGCAAATGTCGCTGCACTGGAAGCAGGAACTATGTTCAAACCTTTCCAGTTACATCAGTATTACACCTTTTTTTTTTACCTTCTTTTACAGAACATTTCTCGTGTCTGATCAAAATCATCATAACATAGATTTGATTCCACTGACTGTAGCTCTTATTATCCATCATAGCAAAAAGTAAAAAGCAGTCTTTTCCGTATGGGGAGTATAGAAAGGTTCCTGTGTATGGGGAGGGGATGGTGATGTGGGTTTCACACACACACACACACACACACACACACACACACACACACACACACACACTAGGTCATTCCACAATCATCACATCATGGTGGAGAAAGGGAGGGAGGATATGACGGGTCAAAGAGCCCAGACTCCGAGGTCAGAGTTCACTGTGTTGGAGAAAGAATGGTGGAAAAAAAGGCAGATAAGTAGTTGTGAAAGAAGGTGAGAGTGAGAAGCTGAAGATCTGAGCTGACAGCAGGAGGAGAGGAGTCATTAGAGATACTGCAGGCACAGCAAGGTGGAAATTATACGTGTGTGTGTGTGTGTGTGTGTGTGTTGTGTTTCAAAATCCCTGGTGTTTGGGTGTTCACTGGACCAGGACCCCTTTACCCAGCCTTAAAAATCATGTCACATTGTCTACTCTTGCTCACATCCTGAGCCATAATATGGTGTTGGATTAATTTCGGAGCTGCTTATACCCGCTCGTGAATCATAAGACTGAGCGATATTACTATTTAATATCACTATGACAGTGAATCATGTTCCCGGCTGTCATCTGTGCTTATATAACACTGAATCCATTGCAGCTAAGTGGACTTTAAATTGTGATTTTGCACTATGTCTTATTTCCCCTCATTTTCTGTGCTGATTTATCATTGATTTTGTGATATTAGATAAATGTGTCATATCAGTTTCTGCAAGTTTTAAATGCAAAACAGATCATTTCCTGTTTTAGCTGGGTATCTGTTGTGTATCCTGATAACATCGTCAAATATCATGATGTCATATTTGTAACGTATTCTTCACCCCTAACAAATCCGATTTGGTGGCTAGGCTAAATAAAATGCCAGACATTGTGCAGTATAGCATCATACACTCTTTGGTTGTCCTTCTAGGGCTTCCTTAAATGTTTTATGTAGAACGTGTAGGACACGGTTTCCACGTAGAACCCTTAAAGAACCTTTTTTTTCTCTAAGATTGTAGCTAAAGCCTATTACAGGTAGCCTACTTTGCATGTTACATTATACACTAAATGTTAATAGTAGGTTATAGTTCAACGTCAATGAACCAGTTGTTTCTACTTATTTAGCATTCTACTTTTTCCAGTTTCTGCTATTTGTAGGATTTTTGTGATTATGTACATCTAGTCCCAGCATAATAAATGGAAGACTATGGAAGGTGTATAATTATTATTATTATTATTTTCCTACACTGTTTGTAATAGTATAAGCATTTGTAAGTGTGTTACTTGATGAAACGGTTCAGCGCTATGATCCTATGGGAACTATATTTCATTCCTGCATTACATCTGTGTGTGATGAGAGGAATGACAATGACAAAGCCTCCTTGATTTGACTGGTGTTTAAAAAGTGGGTTGTGTTCACAGATAGTATCAGGCTTTATTATTTCAATACATTTCCACTCATGTTGAATGTATGACATTCATGAGTAATTGCCATTTTAGGCTGCTTGGTTTTTACTCACTTAAACCGAGCACATGAACACGCATAGTTTAAATACTTGAAAGATGTCGAAATGTGTAACTGTAATTATCATTCCTCGTACCGTTGGGATGACCTGTTGTGTTGGTATTTGGTCTGAAAACTAACAGTGGTCGTGTAGAGTAGAAGCAGTAGTACGTTTGAGATATTTATAACGTGAAATGTCTACAGACGGGTGACGAATGAAAAACGAAGGAAGAGCAAACAATCCTGTGGCACTGTAAGTGCTGTAGGGGGTGATTATTTATTTATTTTTCTGGCATGGTTTGGCTCCACGTGTCTCATTAGACTGAAGCATTGCTGCAAATCAATCCAAAGTGCTTCTAACCGATCACTTTTATGATGAAAGGTTTCTACCGAATGGGCGTGGTCTCTTCCCGGATGACCCCGCCCCCAAAAACAGGGCACGAGGGCTCACTGAAAGGTTTAATAAGGATGAAAATTATGTAAATCATATGCTATGGCCTTCACGGTCACTAGATCTTGACCCAGTTGAACAGACTTTGGAGTGACTCCACCACCATCCTCAAACCCAACCAAGGGAGTATTTTTTTAGAAAGGATGGTGCTCTTCCTAACAATGTTCGTCAATGCCAAGGTGCACTGAAGCTGTTCTGGCAGCTTATGCTGATCTAACACCTCACTAACATGCTTAATGTTGGTTTTTCCTTTCGTTTGCCACACACCTCCATGTGTCATTGTACTCTCGGAGATCGGATGACATGTTAGCAGGGTGCCCATGTTCCCGTGTGCCGCGAATTGCATCCCGCAGAGATAAAAGTTAAAGATGGTGTGTAGTTCAGCTGGGAATTTATACATTCAGATGTATTCAAGACAGTGTTGGTGTCTTAATATTCTTTATGAAATTGAAAAAAGTAAATAAAGTAAAAATAAAGTGGTGATTTCAGTTTGTATCAGTGCAGCATTTTTGCCTTAGTTTTGGCATACGAGGATAAGAAGTCCTCAAGGTGAGATTATTTTGCGGAGTGGTGTAGCATCCGGAGTAGTTCTCACGGTGGAAATCTTAAGATGAAAGATTTATTAATAACAGTGTAATTAGTAGCATAATATTTTAATATATTACAGGTGTGATTGTGCGTGATTATTGAATGCTACAAATGTGTAAGTAAGTGAGTAATGTTTAATTTATGCCATATTTCAAACCCACTGTCCTAATAGATAGGGCATAGGCTATATGTTTATTTACACACACACACACACACACACATAATATTCTAATAATGTAAATTTTTTAACAATAATAATTTTTATATCTATTTATACATAATGTAGATATAAATATAAAAAGAATACAACTATAAAAAAGAATTCTTAAAAAAAAACCTCCCTCTCTCTCTAATATTTATATCTATGAATAGTAATAGAACAAATTATGTAATATATTATTATTATTGATATTATAATATAACAGTCTAATTATTTATTATTATTATGTTTATTATTATTATTATTATTATTATTAAAACTAATATTGGTCTCATAGGTCTTATCAGAAATTATCCCTAGCACCTGGGTCTCTTTGTCATTTTTAATATTATTAAAAACACTTCAGTGAAGTGTGTGTGTGTGTGTGTGTGTGTGTTTGGTGTTGCAGGTCTCATCACAAACCTGACTGATGTTCACGCTATAAATGTAGTGTACTCTACTGTAATGTGCTCAGATAGAAGTGCACCTTACTTCATAAGACTGCAGTTGTTTGTGACAGGGATTTTCTCTGTAGCTCTTTAGCACTGATTGCTGCTGAAGAGTGTGTAACTGGCCAGTCATTATTGTGTGTGTGTGTGTGTGTGTGTGTGTATGCGCATGCGTACACTGCTGCTCTCTCTGCTTATCATAACAATGGCTGCGATTAGTGTGCGAGCTGAACACACACACACACTCACACGCACACACTCTCTCCCTCTCTCTCTCTCCCTGTTGTCACACCACACACAGTCCATGGGGCCCCCGCTTCTGAGCTTATGCCCCACTGTGTGCGTGTGTCTGTGTGTGTGTGTGTGTGTGTGTGTTACATTACAACACACGCTGTCTACACACGTTTAATAAAGACAGACGCATAACAGAAACGTTTCACTGATTGAGTCTAATTCTCATCAGATTCCTTGGCAAATATTGAGCCACACTGTGCTGTCTGAATAAAAGCATGGTGGAGAAAGCGCGCGCGTGTGTGTGTGTGTGTGTGTGTTTGCTGTGGTTCTGTGAGGTTTAAATAGAATTTGCAGCTTATCACAGAAGCACGAGCTGGAGTCAAACAAGGGTCAACACTGTTGTGTTTAGAGCGAGTGAGAATTTTACAGATGAATCTTCAAGTGGCTACAGTGTGCCTGAAACAAACACACACACACACTTATAATATTTAATTCAAATCATGTGCTGGTGAGATTAAAACACATAATAATAAACCCTTAAAGCTCTAGTTTATTAGACAGTCACTATTCTGAATTATTCAGTAAGTACAGTGAGACTAATAGGTGTGTATTTATGAGGGTTAGGGTGAGTCTTTGGAGGTGAAGAGGTTAATCATATAGGCTAATATCCTACATATTAATGATCATATTATTTTAAATCTAATTCACTTCTAAATAATCATACACAATGAAACAATGTAGCCATATTTCAACTTTTTGTAAAACATAATAATATAAAAATATTTATTTATGTATAGCCATTTTCTGCCTTAATAGATTAATAAGAAAAATAGATTAACTTACTTAATTAAGGTGTAATATGGCTACAATGTGCCATATTCTATTTATATTCATACTGTATATCTTAGCTAAATTTTAACGTTTGCTATGGTGAATATTAAAAGTAACATTGTGTTGAAACTAATTCATTTCATGCATGACCGGCAAAACATTTACAGTTGCACTATAAATAATTAGTTAGTGACAGGATTTCTTTTGAAACCACATTTAATTGTAATGCAGAATGGAGAGAAGTGAAGAATGCTGGCTTTAAAGGTGCACATACATATATTTTGCAACCCAACCTGCTTTTTTTTTTCCCCAAGATGTGTGTCACGCATCATTATTTCTTGCACAAGAGTTGTAACAAAGGTCTGGTATTTACTGTAAATGTGGCATTTGTGTCTGAGCGGCTGTCGTGTCTGAACACGAGGACCAAAGAAGCGATTTGAGTGCAATCCACATGTGAGTACAGGGTTATTAAGCATGAACGCACAGTCGAGCAGCAATAATGTAGAAGCTGGGAGATTACAGATGAGCACAGGAGTGGATAACTGAAGATTACATCCAGCCATGAAGAACTGAAAACTGCTGCTGGCTTTTAAAAACACACCAGAGGTTTCAGCTCCAGATGCAATGCTCAAGAACTTGAATGCTTAAAGAAACCCCCACTGGTGCTCTGCGCCTCTCTCTTGCACCAGATAAGCCACAAATTAAACCATAACAGAGTGATGGAAAGAGGCGAAAGCAATCATGGTCCAAGACATACATCATCTGTGAAATATGGTGGCATCTTAATAGGACAGAGCTAACCAAGTCCCTCACACCTCAAAGGACAGTGCTTCATCTTCCAGCAGGACAGTGACCAGAAACACAAGCACTTCAGAGCCGAAAGGTAGAATGTTACTGACGGGCCAAGTCACGTCACTAAATCCCGTTTTCCATCCATTTCATTTACTGATGACAAGACAGAAAGCAATAAAATCCCAGATACACNACCCAGTACAAATACACAGCATGAGGGTCAGATACTTTTAATCCATTGCAAAAGATTTGTATCTAAATGCTAAACATGACAAATTTATTTATTGTTGGATGATTCCTTTTGATTTATTCAAATGGAAACCAAATCTAAAAACCCTGGATTTCACACCATGTGCAGTAAACACTGAGTTGCTTAACATATAGTGATAAACAGGTTTTATATATATATAATATTGATTTATGAGATTGGGCATTTGAGACTGATTAGTGTTAAATCAACAAAATGGCTACTGATTGTGGTCAACATTCACACTCCTCTGTGCGGATTTATAAATAAATAAATACAGCACATTATTCAGGATGCAATCATATTTTCTTTCCCTCTATATAACAAGTGCATAAATCATGCGGCTTCAATTTAACCTACAGTATATTGTAGAAGAACATTATAGAGCAAGTGAAAAATAGACCTTTGAATTGCTTTGGCAATTTTACCTGATAAAAGTGGTTTTGGCAGTAAAGAGAATTGAACTGAAAATGACAAAAATGTCAAAAAGCCTAACATTATTTCCAAGAAATGTGTAGACTGTGGTACTTTTGGCAGCCACTTAACTACCGATTCATATTTAGTGTTTTGTATAACAGTAATAAATGACTTTCTGATTATAACACAATGCTGTGTCTTAGTTCTTGGTTCTGGTCAGAAAGTGGTGATTCATTTTCTGTAAAAGCAGCTCTACCGGTAGTTTTAGCTGCAAGACCTCTCAGATTAATATTAATGCTCTCATTCTAATACGTTATCGTTTCTATAGTAACAGCTCATTCACCGGGGCTTGCCGGACGCTCCACGTAATGTAAGATTAGTAATAAACAGATTAAAAATGCGTTGTTATTTAACAAAGTAGAATTGTGTTTTCTGTCTTGTGAACTTGTAGAGAAAGGGAGGGTTTGGCTGTGTAGAG
>JAKKZN010000006.1:23625739-23663680 GCA_033441825.1 Pangasius elongatus | reverse complement strand
CAATCCTTACTTCTGTTTTTAAGCAAAAATTAGGCATTTCAGCAGAAAAATAAAAAGAACAGTCTAAGCATGTGCACTATGATTTGTGCATTTTTAGACAGTCAGTTATATAGTTATAACTATATAACAACAGAGATAGTGTATATATACAGGGTGTCCCAAAAGTCTATGCACAGGGGACTGTGTTTGTCAGCACCACGTCAGTTGAGCCTTCGTCAGTGGATGTTCGTGGACGTCCACTTCTCAGTTTGTCCGCAACACATCCAGCCTTTTTGAATTTGTCAGTAAGTTTGGCAGCAGTGTCGCGTGTGATGTGCTCGCCACGTTTCCAGTTAAAGTCCATCGTATCCTTGTGACAGCTTCCCGATCCAGCCATGAGAATTATCTCAATACGTTCTTTATTTATTTATTTATTAATTTTTTTGGTCAAAGGCATTCTTAAAGGCTATCTGAAAAAAATCTACAATATAAACTAAGTATGAAAAATTTTGGAAGACATTTTACTAACAAATGTACGACGTATGGAGACTTTTGGGACACCCAGTAGTACTGTTTGGCAGTTGAATGTGAAATGGTGATCCTTTGAGAAGGTTTGTATTTGTTAATGTAGTTTGTTCTGTTGGTAAAAATATGAATAAATTCACACCAGTAAACAAGTGGCTGACCAGCACATCTCTCTTCTTTCCTTTCTCCGCAGTACCTGCAGCAGTTTGAGGGTGCCGTGTCTGATGGTGGCTCTCTGCACTGTGTGCTGTGCGATTACTCCACCCAAAACAGCCTCAGCCTGGTGCAGCACGCCAATTCGTTGAGCCACCAGAGAGGGGAGGGACTCCTGAGACTGCAGCGAATCCAGAACGGCCTCCAGGATGAAGAGGAGGAGCTGAGTGCCATCTTTGAGATCAGAAAGAATCATGCTAAAGATAACGGTAAGAGTGGGACGTACACAGATTTCCGACAATTCCTCAGTTCAGTTTCTTGTAAGTGAAATATGCGTTGGATGTTCAGGCAGGGGCTTTGAAACTGCGGCAAAAAAATGCATAGATTTTCAGTAAGAATTCTGGAAATTCCTAATTATATTTTGCACATTTGGTTAAACAGAGTAAAGATACATGTTTTGGGATGATCATGCTTTGCCTTTAAAAACTGACTTTTTAAGTTGCACTTACTTTTGTATATTATTATACTACACATTTTGTAAGTTGCTCTGTCTAAGAGAGTCTGTCAAAAACAATAAAAGATAGATAGTACATAAAAGTGTAAATATTCCCATATTCTGGTTATCCAAATATTCTGTCAGTGTTATTTTGAATTTTTTGTGTGTTATTGCCAATTTTCACGATACATAAATATCTACACAATTTTCATGTACATAAACACTAAAGGTTGCATTTGTCAACAAGTACAGATTTAAAAATCTTTCTTTTCTGTATTACTGTTGTAGTTACACAAAGCTACAAAGACAGCTGATGAGTTTGTCTCCA
This sequence comes from Pangasius elongatus, assembly GCA_033441825.1. Taxonomy (NCBI): domain Eukaryota; kingdom Metazoa; phylum Chordata; class Actinopteri; order Siluriformes; family Pangasiidae; genus Pangasius; species Pangasius elongatus. The sequence goes on along the minus strand of JAKKZN010000006.1, from coordinate 23,662,199 downwards.
CACGTTAATTGTAAAAGTGCTGCCCATACAGCCGTGGCACTTTATGCTTTCGCAGTTGAGTGTCACGTAAATAACAGTGGAAGTGCTGCTCAGTCTCAGTAATCAAAAAGTAGGTAAAAGTAGTAAAAACCTCATTTAAAAAAAAAATCCACAACAGGCCTGATTATGCCATTCTGACCACACACCACACCAAAAGGGATCATCTGTGTGCCTCTCAAATCCACGGCCAAGCGTGTCTGTCGTAATGCAGTGTAGCGTAGGTGCACCGCTGCGGGTACTGGACCAGAGCTGGTCTTAGGAATATATGACCTGACATTATGTCATACAATAATAAAAAATCTGTCAGATAGTGTAAGTTATTATGCTGAAGTATAATATGTTATAAATGCAATTATAATGCATCATGAATGCAGGATTCATAGGAAGTATTACCAAAATTCTGTCATACAGTAAAATGTTTCTGTAGATTGTGTTATTTAAATTCAAAGGTGTTGTTAATTTCCGTAAAATATGTGTTGTTGCCACCCATAATTTTGTAAATAATGTGATCGTAGATGGTAGCTCTATGGACCAGCCCTAGTTGGTCCCCCATGTTGTGATGCTGCCGCTTGGGTGCATCTGTAAAAGGTGGCAGAATGGCGGAGGGGGAGGGGCCGGGAGACAAACAGCAAAACTGGACGTAAAGAGAACAAGAGCGCGTGTGGTTATTTACTGTGGGGTAATTGACAGGAGCGGGTGGTAGAGTCAATTAGCATTTGGTTCAAACCCCAAATCGGTTCGACTAATGGCTTAAACAAAAGCTCAATCCCTGCATTCGGACAGAAGGAGAGAGAAAGAGGGAGTGAATGGGAGTGAGAGATTTTTGTTGAGAATGGCAGGAATTGATTGTGTTAATTCATCTGCCAATAATCAGACTTGTTACATCCTCACTGCCCAGAAGGAGGCCTTACCAGGGGCGGTGTCCAGTCAATGCAGCCGATAAAGGCCTCACACGCTAATGAGCAATGAGTTAATTAATGCTATCTAATTAATCTCTGAAGGGAAAAAGAAGGAGAAAGAGCACATTACAGAGTCACTCATAGCCTAATACCTGTAGAAGTGCACGTGTTGAGGTCTGTTTCCATTTGCAAGATTTCGTGCTTTCTTCATTTGTTTATTTCTTAATTTGTTCTTTAAGGAGAAGCCTCCTATAATGTTCGCTTGAGATGCTTGAAAGATGCATGAGAGATGCATGAATATGGTTTGTAATAAGAGAACAAATCTATCATTCAGCAATTGATCAATAAATCAGTAAGCACTTTATCCATGTCGGGGTCACACTGGATCCGGAGCCTGTCTTTTTAAAGATAAAAACATATTCATAGGGTTTACAACCAAATTGTGGATTACAATTACATTTTTTGCACAATATGAGCTATATTGCCATCATATCAGATTTGCAGTATATCAACATATTAGCAACCTGATACAAACTTTCACTTAGTGTTTGTTTGACCCAGGATAGTGTTTGTTCGATGATGGATCATGTGGTTGCTGTGTGTGATTCATCGAACCTTCACTATATTAGTCATGCTAAATGGCTGTGGGAGGTAAACTCACCACATGGCGATTTGTTCAGTGATTTGTTCGAGGTCTCATTTGCATATTACAGCCTTCTGTGATGCCAGTAATTGAAAAGCCAACATTGCAATAACCATTAACAAATAATAGCCCTAATGCGAGCTTCAGTTCCTGCCAAAAAAATCCTCAAAGGGATCTGGCAAATGTTCCCAGAGCATCGGAATTTCCTTTTTTCCTGATCAAAATGCGTGAAAATAACACAGCACGCGGTGATGACATAATGAAACAAAACCTTTGGCTTGAGTTTCCATGTGACTGCGGCGCGTAAAGTGAAAGCTGTGAAAAGTGACTGGCTTTGCCGAGTCTCTTAGAGAAGTGGCGGCTGAATAAACAGCGCTGGAGTGGATCACTGTGCCTCAATGGCTCACTATTGATCTCTGTAAGAACACCAGGGCATTTCCTAATTTGTAATCAATAACGGATCAATGCCGCAGAGCATTTGTATACCGATCCCTGAGCCGAGCAGGAAGTGCTGATGAGGTGTGTGCCGCCAGTGCGTATGGAGTCTGTTAGCACGTGTGAGTGCATTTTATCACTTCATTATTGGCCAGGCTGACCTCACCGCCCCGATGCGGATTCATTTGCTCTTCATCTGTTTCGTTCTTTTTGTGCGAAATGGAAACAAGCCAAACGAACTGCACTGCTTTGATTGTGGAAGTTTAATCAGTCTGGACGTTTGTTTTTATAGCTGGAGAAATTAGATCTCTTTTGTTGCTGGGGTTTTTTTTTCAGCGGAGGAAAATTGCTTTGCGAATGTTCTGCTAATGATCTAAATGGTGGAAATATGAAACAGGCATTGTGCTAAGTGATGATAGCTACACGTCATTATCGCCGAATTTGAAAGAAATTACTGTCACTTGCTTTGTACTTCATTAGAATAGATATTAAATACAGTCTTAACAGGCATGTGTTAACTGCTATTAACGACTAATTCTCTTGTGTGCATCCCATTTTGTAGAAATTCAACATATGCCTTTTTTGAGACATTTTACTTATATTTCTCATCACCCATTTTAACTACACATGAATGCACCTGCTCTTTCATTGTACTTTGTTAAAATGTTCAACTAAAAGAATCCACAAAAAAACAAAAACAAAACAAAACAAAAACTACCGTATTTGTGAGTGAGAGCGAGTGTGTGACGTGTCCAGCGGAGCGTTCATAAGCAGAGCGGATTTGACTCTTTCAGATTATGTGTCCTGTGTTTATGGCTGTGTAGGTCTGATAGGAAATCAATAGCACGGCTGTCAGGATAATTGGTGTTCAGCTGGCCTCTCCCTCGGTCCGTCTTTCTCTTCATCATAATCAGGCTCTCTGAGAACAGCGAGCGGATCCCTCAGCTGCACTTTGATTGGTCTGTTATGACAGCCCTCATGGCTTTTTGTCTCCTCTGGCTTGGCCAACTCTAATCCTCAAACACCTACCCAAATCAGCTCTTCTCCTCTCCTCCCCTCCCCCACGTCCATGAACAATCACTGCGCTAAAGAAGCAGAAAGCCAGAAAAAGCAGGCGAGAAGGGGACGACAGAGTGAGGGAGGGAGGGAGGGAGGGCTGTGGGGAGGACGGAGTGAAGTGCATGTCCTGAGGCACTGTGTCTTGTCCTCTTTTAGACACTGCAAAAAGAACAACAGAGTATCTTTCTGTCCTCTTTTGTGAAGGTTTGGCTTTCAGCTGTTGTGAAGGAAGCAGAATAAAACGAAATACACTGGCACAGTAGTGAACAATTTATGTGTGCTCTTTTTAAAGGCTGTTAAGCCTGTTATGCCATTTTCAAAAGATGTAACAGTTCTTCCAATTTGTGGAGTGAAATGCACTCTGAGAGAGTGACCCTTGTGACCTTGCGCAGCATTATCTCCCTCCTGTGACTTTTAAACCCCCTTCAGTCAGATGAAGCTGCTGACATCATGACAACAGAGCTTCTTCGTTTCTTTTGCTTCATCTCTTTTTTTATCTCTGTTCTCTTTTGCTTTAGAGTGGCATCTGCAAAGCAGTCGTTTGTCTACATAATTTGCTGTTGTACCCTGTGTGTGTGTGTGTGTGTGTTTGAATGGTTTGACTGAAGACCCTGATAGTGTAGACTGACCCCTATAGGTTAGAATGTGATCTCACACTCCCAAAACACAAAGACAAAGAAGGTCCGAGATACTGTTTCACAAAAAATGATGACTTATTACTTGTTTTTTTTTTATTTAGTTTCACCATTAAAAAACACTCACACTAACTAAAGTAACATTTGTACACAGGTTAGAGTGTGGTCAGCATTTTCTCTTCTCCCCCCTCTACCCCCCCACCCCTTTTTTCTAGGAGACGTGAATGAGATGGAGTCACCCGCTGAGATTACCTCTGACCAGGCGGACCAGACCAAACATGCAAGCAAAGAGGGGGAGAAAATGGGTCAGAACGAACTCCCGAGTGGCTTTTCATACTTATGTGCTTCCAGAGAATGTACTTATTAGTTCCAGAGAATGTGATGAGATTCCTATCAAAAATGTGTTTTTTTTTTTTTTTCCTCCTTAGAAGCACCCATGCATGGAGATAAGAAACAAAATGAGCCGTCTGTCAGTCCCAAGCGCTCTGCGTCTGGAGACACGGATGACTCCATACCTGCAAAACGCCCTCGCACGCAGGAAGAGTTCTCCTCAGAGCAGGTTAGATTAGACCTCTTCCCCCTAAATATGTGCTTTGTATTATGAATCAGTGTTTCATGACACTTTTTTGTCACGAGAGCGTACATTGAATCAAACGTCTCCGCTTTCTCTTTCTTTTTTTCCTTGTTTCTCTCTCAGGTCCGTCAGTGCCCGTTCTGTCGATTTTGTCACAATGACCTCGGCCGTCTGAGGAGTCATGTAATGATCCAGCATGCTGTGCAGCCCACTCTCCGCTGCCCGCTGTGCCAGGAGACGCTGCGCAGTGTTGCTCTGATGCGCTCTCACCTCACACACCTGCACAGTGTCACTGCAGACTGCACGCAGAAACTCATTAATGCGGTGAGACACAGTGACAGCCATGGGCAGATACGGCCAGCATGCGCCACGAAAATATAACATTAACAGATGATGACCTGCTTCTGTGTAACTAGTTAAGCTCAGGATTTTCATGCAGGTGTTTACATAAATGGGTCACAAATATGAGACATAGGATGCCCTCTCTGTTCCACACACAGTCCATAAACAGGGTGTTATAGATGCCTAAATGACAGAAATAGGAAAACAGGTAAAGAGAAATGAGGCAAAGCTACAATGAGGATTTAACCGGTAAAACACAAAGAGGTGGAGACTGGAACATTAAGTAAAAGCAAATGGTTCTGTCACTATGACAACCATGATGCACAGCAAGGGGAACCAAATCATGACAAAATGGGTTTTAGATTGCATTAAGACAGTTTCGACAACATTTTCATTTCAGTCCAAATGACCCATGCACAATAAGAAGTATGTTCTTATCAGAAAGGCATACACACAATACAAAGCTCTTGATGGTTGTCCACTTTAATGTCTTTTTTTAAAGGTATTCAAGCTTACATAATAGTTCTCTCAGTATATCACAATGCACTGATGCACAGTTGTATCTAGAATGATTGACCTTCCCTTTAAGAGAATGGACACACACTTGACCCCAACCATGCATCAAGGCAAAGCCGAAATGCTTGTAGGACACAAGTCAGTACTTTGCAATGTTTCAGTCTCTGTGTGTCCACATGTACAAATCTATGAATATAAAGGAGCTTCAACCCAATTGCGTTTTATTTGTATAGCACTTTTAACAATAGACATTTTGACAAATATGTGTTAGAATCCAGATGTAGATTACGATCCCTAATGAGCAAGCCATAGGCAAGAGTAACAAGCAGAAACTCCCTGAGACAGCATAAGCTTGAAATTTTGTGTGTGCTTCTCCAACTTGGTTAGATTTTACAAGATAAGACACAGTGTTAATGTCTCCAGGGCAGGCTTCACCAAATAGTAAATGTAAGGGTGCCAGTAATCTTGGAACAACTTTTACAGAAAGAAACCAAATACGTAAGCTACGTAACCAAATATGTCAGCTACGTAAGACACAAGTACATAAAGACTATATGTGACAAAAGTATATAAAGAAACATCTCATATTTATTTTTTATTCAGTCATTTCAAAAAATCACTTAGGAGTGCATTCGTATTTATAATAGCACTTGTTAATGAAATACACTGTAACATATGTAAGATTAACTGGAACTACCTAACCTTATATTTTTGGTTTGGAGCTTCTCATCCTTTATTTATTTATCTGCACTCTCTGCTTTGTATATTCATCTTTCATCTTTCCCCACCCTCCCTTCATTATTTCTCCTTACCCCCCTCCTCCTCCAGTGAGATAGGGTAATGAAAATAATTGAGCTTCATTAGTCCAGATCCAGTGCTAGGTGGTTCTTGTTACGAACTGTGCTTCCCAATTATGTGCTTTAAATTAAATGTGACCTTGAGAAGGTCTCTGTGCTTGGCTTCTATCCTCTAATGAAGCATCTTTCTGAAATGGTGGGCTTTGTGATGATAATGGCAGCCATTTTGTTTTGTTGTGTGCCTCTCTAGCTCGCAGTCTGAATTTCCCTCTGCCTCACAGACACATTGATTTCCACATTTTAAAGCCGAGGGGGTAAATGATAGGCCTATTTGGACTAGAGATGTCTAAAGACATTGTTATATACTAGGAAGAGCTTCCTATTACACTTAACCTGTGAACTCTGTTAAGTGTTACTCTCATGACCACAGTTCCACTGTGATGTCTAATTGAGGGTGTTTTTTTCACTGCACGTTCAAGAACAAGAACCGGTCCAAATGGGAGCCAACAAAATAGGGGTTATAGTTGAATTTCAACTCATTTGAATTTGTCATTCGCTGGTTGGACGCATGTTAGTTTTTACATCTCTTAATGGTTCCACCTTTGTGTATCACTATAACGTTTTGTCTACCTGACAGTGCAGTATGGCATGAAACCCATTAAATGGTATTCTAATGCTACTGTACTTTGTCCATTAACCATTAATGTTTACGTTTTCATGGTATGAGTCTTTCACGATTTCACAGGATCACAGTATTAAACAACATTTAAAAACACACAAGCCAGTGGTGAAAATTAAAGGAAAATATTATAACAAAAAGTTTGTACAAAAATGTCCTTCTATACATAAAGGAAAAGGAAACAAAAAGATCAAATCCTCTATTCCTCTATTTTTTGAGAACGACTTTTACACATAAAACCTCTTACATTGTCATTATTTATCATGTTGTTATAACTTATATGGTCTACTGTTATAGCTTACTAAACCAAAAAAAAAAAAAGTATAACTAGTGTGGTTAGCCAAAATCTGATAGTTGTTTGGTTTAATTCTGATCAGTAAATGACATGTTCTTCTGTGCATTTGATACTCGTTTTCCATGATAAAGTTACAAACATACTAAGTGTGGCAGCATTTAATTATAATTATTTATGTCTATAATGAGACAGCATGTTGAATGTTGTCAGACACAGTGACTAAAGATTGCTGTTTTGTAGAAAAGCTATGTAGGATTCGAGCTAGGGTACATCCCAAACCACATGCCATCATTCTAAATAGCATGCCACTACATGAAGTAAATATTGTGGTGTGGAATTCAGACATACTAATTAGTCCAAGATGATACTGCCTAGCTTGCTACAATGGACTTCTTGCAGCAAACACAGCACAGCAGTTTTCAGTAGTATTGTATGTCTCCGTTTGGTACACTTGGTACCCTGGCAAGCAGAGCAAGCAATTCTTATTTTATTCTTATTCTAATAAAAAATAATCACATTTTTGTTATTGTACCACACTGCTCAGTAGATAAGGTCTAGCTGGTGCCAGTCTTTAACAGATGCTAATTAAAAATGCACAAAAAAATGCAGTTTCTTTTCAAGTATTGAAAGTTACATTAAATTATTAACTGGTCATGTGCAGTGCCGTCTTAATGGATAGATGTTCACCCATTCCTGAAGACGTAATAGCATTGTATAACATGGTATAAATGACAGGTAACGCTGAAACTACTTTAATGCCTGACAAGCATTTAAGTCTTTTTTTCTTCTCCATCTTTTTCAGGTGATTGCTTCAGATGTGCTGCCAGAGAAGATGTTCCTACCAGTGCCAAACTCTAATACCCAGCAGACAAAGGCAGATTCCAGCTGCAATGGAATAAAAAGACTTGATGGTAAGTAGAAGTCCAATCTCGACATCAGTAATTAAGTAAAGCAGGCAATGCTGCTTTACTATGAGAGTGATATTTAAGAGCAGCATATGCACGTTGTTATGTCCAATTCCTTCAATTAAAATTTTTATTCTTAAATGTTCATGTGGTTAAGCATAACAGAAATTGAAAAATTACATTTTACATTTGAAAGTATGCAATCTTATTTTTTGTTAGATGCTCAAAAAGAAATTAGACTTGAAATGAAACTGCAGAGTTTGAGGCATTTTTTAGACAAAATGTGTCTGTACACTTGAGAATTCAGTCTGCCATCAATAATAATAACGGTAAAACTTAACTGAGCAAGATCTCTCTGTGTGCTTATTCAAAGACAAAAGATTACACCTTTTAAATGTTTTTATTTTGTTTATTAGAACAAGGTGATGACGAAGAAGAGAGAGTGATCGCATGTCGACCAGAGATAGCAAAAACACAGAAGCAGCCCTTAGAAGATGCTGAATCCACAAAGGAAAACACTGCTGCATTCCCTTGCTGGCAGAAAGGCTGTAACAAAGTCTTGACATCATCTAGTGCCCTCCAAACGCACGTCAACCACTTCCACAGCCAGAGACTTCAAATGCCAATTTCTGATCGCCATGTCTACAAATACCGTTGCAGTCAGTGTAGCCTTGCCTTTAAAACTGCTGAAAAGCTGCAACAGCATTCCCAATACCATGCCATCAGGGCTGCCACTATGTGCTGCCTTTGCCAGCGCAGCTTTCGAACAATACAGGCCCTGCAGAAGCACTTAGAGACTGGTCATCTTGAGCTTAGTGAGATCCAGCTACAACAACTCTGCGGCAGTCTGTTGATGACCGAAGACCTCTTAGACTCTGAAGACCAAGGACTTGATGAAGAGCAGGGAACCTTTGAGGAGGAAAAGGTGAAAGAAGATGAAGAGAGTGACCTGGAGGAGAAAATAAGCCCACCTGACAGTGTATTGAGTTTAGCTCGAGAAGATGCTGAACTCAATCCAAAGCCTTCAGTTGTGCCTCTGAGAAAAGGGCCAAGCCTCTCAACAGAGAAATTCCTGGATCCATCAAGACCTTTCAAATGCACTGTGTGCAAGGAATCTTTCACACAAAAGAACATTCTCTTGGTGCACTATAATTCTGTCTCACACTTGCACAAAGTGAAGCGTTCAGTGCAGGATTCTTCAGCTGCCTTGCCAGAGTCTGTCAGCAGCAGTGCTGACCACAAGCCCTTCAAATGTAGCATTTGCAATGTAGCGTACAGCCAGAGCTCCACCTTAGAGATTCATATGCGATCTGTATTACACCAGACCAAAGCTCGTGCAGCCAAACTCGATTCATCAGCAGCTAGCTCAACTTCTGTTAGCCCTTTGCTTCGTAAAGTAGTTTCAGATAATGCAACAGTCAGCTCCCCTACAGTTTTGAAGCCGACAAATGCTATAAACAATGTGACTTCTTCGGGTCTTGACCAGCCTCAGTTAAAGCACCAACAGAGCAATGAACACAATATTGTATCGTCAAGCCAAACTCTCAGCATTTCTTCACATTCTGAAGAGAGTAAAAATAAACCAATGGTAGACGTTCTGTCAACAACAAATCAGCATAAATTATTACAACAGCAGCAGCAATTACAGCAACAACAGTTAGTGCAGGCTCAAGCACAGATCCAGCAGGAGCTACAAAAGAAAGCAGCTCTTCTTCAGTCCCATTTGTTTAATCCAGCACTTCTTCACCATTTCCCCATCACAACAGATACCCTCCCACCACTGCAGCAGCAACAGCAGCTTCTGCTTCCATTTCTCATCCCAGGAGGGGAGTTTCAGATTAGCCCTGAGCTAAACCTTAAAGTCTCAGAGTTAAACCTCAGCAAAGCAAAACCTGTAGCACCTGAAAATTGTTCTGAGCCATCTCAGCAGGATAGCCTTATCTCTTCTTGTAAACAGCCACTGAACAGAGTTGCAGCTAGTACTTCCCACCAGTCTGTGTCTCTGACTCCTGAGGACAATGTTGCTGTTCCTCAAAAAGCTGGTGAACAGATACTGACCTCTGATTCTGAGATTCACAAAGGCATGAATGGAAACAGTAATAAACAAACAAAGGAGTTGCATAAACTCACCTCACACAATAATATTGATGATATCAAAGCACAAGCACAAGATGAGGATGAGGACAGTGGAGAATTCTTCACAGATTTAATTCCACCAAGGGTAGCTCATGATGCACCTGGAAATGTTTCAAAGGCTTTGCTGGAGAACATAGGGTTTGAGTTAGTCATGCAGTTTAATGAAAATAAGCAGCAGTATCAGAGAACTCAGACTGAGGTTGTGCCAAATGGACAGACACAGTTCAACACCAAAGAGGTGCATCATTTAAACTCTGTTGGGAAGCTAGAGTGTGAATGCTGTGGGAAGCATTTTTCAAATGCATTGATACTAAAGAGCCATAAAGAGCATGTTCACCAATCTATTTTGCCAATACAGTCAGTAGAGAAATTTGCCAAAGACTACAGAGAACAGTATGACAAGCTTTTTCCTTTTGCTCCTTCAACTCCTGACGCTCCTCCCTCTTTGTCTTCCTCTGCTTCACCTCCACTCCCTCCAACAGATCCAACTCAACAGAAACCCGTGTCATGTATTCCTGCCTCCACAACCACAGTTACTCCCCCTACTGTCTCTACTCCCCAAGTCCCATTAGCTCCAATCCCCTTACCCATTGACTTGCCACTTTTCCCCCAACTCCTCATGCACCCCATTCCCCTGCCAGCTCTGCCCCCTCAACTACCTGTACATCTGCCACCAATCGAGGCTGGTCTCTCATCTGATTTAGCGCAGCTTTATCAGCAGCAGTTAACTCCTGCTATGTTGCAACAGCAGGGTAAAAGACCTCGAACCAGGATCACTGATGATCAACTAAGAATTCTGCGGCAGTACTTTGACATAAATAACTCCCCAAATGAAGACCAAATCCAAGAGATGGCCAACAAATCTGGCTTGCCAAATAAAGTTATAAAGCACTGGTTCAGAAACACACTGTTCAAGGAGCGCCAGCGCAATAAGGACTCCCCATACAACTTCAGTAATCCACCCATAACAACATTAGAAGATGTCAAAGTGGATTCCAGGCCATCCTCTCCTGAACTTCCAAGATTAGAGTTTTCAGGAGGGAAGAGGTCTTCAAGGACCAGGTTTACTGACTACCAGCTAAGGGTCCTTCAAGATTTTTTTGATGCAAATGCTTACCCTAAAGATGATGAATTTGAGCAACTCTCAAACCTACTCAACCTTTCTAGTCGTGTCATTGTGGTGTGGTTTCAAAATTCCCGTCAGAAAGCCAGGAAAAGCTATGAGAACCAAGGAGAGGGAGGAAAAGACAGCGAGTGCAGAGAGTTTTCTAATGACCGGTATATTCGTACTGCCAACAGCAGCTATGAGTGCAAGAAATGCAACATGGCGTTTCAACGCATTTTTGATCTTATCAGTCATCAAAAGAAAGTGTGCTATAAAGATGAGAGTGATGAAGGATCCTGTCATCAAAATGAGCTTTTATTGGATCCTAAACCTTACAGTCCACCCGATACCTCAATTCTCAATCCACCACCCTCCAATTCTAGCTTCTCAAACTGTACTGAGCTAAGCACAGATGGAAAGTCTACTGACAAAGAGCAGCCAGACCCTGACACCATCTCTGATTCCCTTACTGAGGATCTTGAACCGATAACAGAAGCATCTTGTGGCCCTGAACATTGTCTTGAAAATTCAAAGCTTGAAGCAACATATAAACAGACAAAGTGTCCTAATGAAGAGAATAAACAGTCATGCTCTAAAATTCGTTCCCCATCCCCTCTGCATCAACAGCAACAGACTAAACAATCTATGACCCAGACAAGCCCAGTTCCATCGCAGAGTTCTCAAATGAGTTTAGCAAGTCCTTCTTCTCAACAACAGCACCTAAGTCAAGCACAGCAGATGACTCCTTACCACTGCATTCAATGCAAATTGAGCTTCCCATCTTTTGAACATTGGCAAGAACATCAACAGATGCACTTCCTTGTTGCTCAAAATCATTTTGTTCCTCCGCAGTTCCTGGACCGCACCATGGATATCCCCCTTATGCTTTTTGACTCAACTAATCCTCTGGTGGCAAGGCAGGTAATTTCTGGAGCTTTTCCACAGCTCTCGCTCAGTTCACCTACAATTGCAGCCATTCCTGACTCAACTATAAACTCATTGAAGAGGAGGCTTGAGCCCAAATCAGGAACTTGTGCTGTGGAAAATGACTGGGAACACAGCGGAGATGATTCCCAGCGGGACAAGCGAATGAGGACCACCATCACCCCAGAGCAGCTGGAGATATTATACCAGAAATACCTCTTGGATTCCAATCCAACACGGCAAATGCTTGACCACATCTCCCAGGAAGTGGGTCTCAAGAAAAGAGTGGTTCAAGTATGGTTCCAGAACACTCGAGCTCGTGAAAGGAAAGGCCAATTTCGTGGTCTGGGTCCAGCTCAAGCCCATCGACGCTGTCCATTCTGTCGTGCGCTATTTAAGGCACAAACTGCCCTTGATGCCCATATACGTTCACGGCATTGGCATGAAGCAAAGAATGCAGGATTCAGCATGGCAGTAGCTGGTATGACCCAAGACCAAGAGGGCTCTCTAATGAAAATGGATTTGTTCAATTTTTCTAACTCTTCACAGATGCCAAACACAAGTGATGGGCTGAATGGTCCAGACTCCCCAACTTGCAACAAAAGCATGGATCTGTCCTCACAGGATCCTAGTCCAAAGCCCCTAGTAAGTGGAGGAGTGAATGACTTAGAAGGGTCATCCACCTCAGTCCAACAGTCTTTTGAATGTGGTAACCTAGATAACCATAAAGGTACTTCTATGAATATAGTCCCTAATGGAACCATTACTGATGAAGAAAATTACTCTGAGGGAAAGCAGAATAGCATTGATCACTTGTCCTGTAGTTCTGAGAGAGAGGCTTCTTCAGAAAGTGAAGACAAGATGTCCTCAGGGCTGGTTAGCCCTGCAATGAGTTTCAATGCAAAAGATTATGAAAATGATTTGGTCTTGGATTATAGTGAGAGCTCAAGTTTAGCTGACCCTACCTCCCCCGGTCCTGGAGGATCCAACAGTCAAAGCATAGACAATGATAGGCCTGGTCAAAAACGCTATCGCACTCAGCTAAGCAACTTGCAAGTCAAAGTGCTCAAAGCTTGCTTCAGTGACTACAAAACTCCTACCATGTTGGAGTGTGAAGCCTTGGGAAATGACATTGGGCTTCCCAAGAGGGTAGTACAGGTGTGGTTTCAGAATGCACGTGCCAAGGAGAAAAAAGCCAAGCTCAGCCTTGCCAAGCAATTTGGCACAGAGAGTACATGCACTGAAAGGCCCAAAACCGAATGTACTCTGTGCTGTGTTAAGTACAGTGGTTGTCTGTCTGTGCGGGACCATGTCTTCTCCCAGCAGCATCTTGCAAAAGTAAAAGAGGCCCTAGGGGGACAAATGGACAGAGACAGGGAATTTGTAGATTTTGCAAGTGTTTGTCATCTGATGACTGAACAAGAGATGAATAATCTAAAAAAGGCAAATGAGGTCATGGCAGTTGTCCAAATACAGTCTGCAGAGAGTTCAGTGGCCTCCAGTCACACTGCCCCTCAGTATTCAAACTTACTGACCAGTGGTTTACCAGGGACTGGCAGCAAGTCGTTATCAAGCTCTTCTTCAACAAAATCAGGTATTGTATTTAAATAAAATAATTCTGTCTTATGGAATTAAAATTTTCTTGTTCAAATATAACAAAACATGACTTTAAAATATAACGTGTTGTTCTATATTGTGGTTTCTTCTGCACTGGTTCTAAATATGTAATTTTTATGACTTTTTATAGATCCCATTGATCCCCCCTCCAATGGACTGATCAGCAAGTCTAACATGTCATCATCTTCATCCATGTCAGCTGCCACTGACAAAACCCCAGTCAGCGCAAACAACTCTGTCTCACCCCCAAAGCCTGTAGAGTCAGAATTGCAGCTCCAGTTGTCTAAAGAGAGCAACTCTGAAAATCGTATGAATTCCTCTGAAAAGCTAGAAAGGGCTTCCACTGACAGTGCTAGTCATTCAAACTCTTCTATCAGTAAGGAAAAACAAGACTCTTCAATACCAGCTGCATCTACACCAAAATCTGTTAAGGACTATAACATTGATCTGGGTCAGCTCCAGGCTCTGCAAGCACCAGGGAACACAGATCAGCCTCCCTTGCTCTCAAATCCCCTCCTGCCCTGTCTTATGCCAGGATTCCCTCCAATATTCTCTCCACAGATTCCCACGGCTCTCACTGGAAGCTTTCTGCAGCCCATGTTTGGTATGGACGGCATGTTTCAATATAGCCCAGTCCTGCCACAGGCTTTAATGGGTTTGTCCCCAGGCTCCATTCTCCAACAATATCAGCACAATTTGCAGGGTGCACTTATGCATCATAGGCTGCAGCTCCAAAAAAAACAACTATTGCAGCAATCACAAAAACCAAAAGCGAGCCAAATCTCTACTACAACATACTCTCAGGACATGGCTTATAACAAAGACCTTGTCTTGAACTTATCCAAACCAGAAGAGAAGCAAGCCAGCTCAGATGGAGAAGGTTCCTCTTCCTTCTCCTCTGGCAGCGCTAAGCAGATGGATGATAGCTTCCTAATCAGCCAATGTATTGTCTCTAAAGGGACATCTAGAGAAGGAGGTAAGGATGTATGTCTGTATGACTGCCTTGCCTGTGAAATCTCTCTCAATGGGAATGAAGAGCTCAACCAGCACCTGGAGTACCGTCAGCACAGACAGAGAGCAGTGGAGCACCTGAATGCCAAAGAGCATGCCTCTCGCCTCTTACCTCACGTTGGTCCCTCATCTACCTCGCAGCCAAACCCTCCCAGCAACTCAAAAGCCCCTTCAAAATCTCTGCCCAAGCAGTCTACTTCAGAGAGTCCTTCTGCCATCTCCTGCCTGTCCAGACCAACAGATCAGCGTTCCCAAACTCCATCAACTTCTACAGCTTTATCTGGGGCTGCACAATCCAGTTGTACTGCAGCTTCTCCTTCAGTACAAGTTTCCTTACACTCAACTGTTACCTCAAGCCTGAATGGCAATGTAATTAGTTTAAAACCAACAGACTCTGCTAGTGGGTGTTACACCAGTGATGGAGCAGCAGAGGAGAAAAAGTCCACATAGTAGCCAGAGGCTACATGCAGACTATTGCAGTTATAGCTGTAATTTCATCTGCCTTGCTGCAGATTTATTGTGTTGGTTAAAAAAAAAAAATAGGATGACTGGAAAAGAAAACATACAGTGAAAGAAGATAACTGGAGAAAGCATGAAACAAGAACCCAATGATAGTTTTGAAAGACTTTTAAACGGACTGGATCCTGTAGGATATACCTTACGTTTCCAATGCTTGTAACCAAAAAAGTGTCTGTAGAATGTTTTCTCACGTCAATATGCTGGTCAATTTAAACTTGAGAATATGTAAACACTGTTTGGAAACTGAAGTGTGCACAGCTAAGGACTGGAGTAGAACCTAAGATGGTTTTATAATTACCTAATGACTAACTAACCAAAAGTCTGTTTGTTCTTTTTGTTTTAAATACACTTACACAAAAATGAGTTTTACCACCATTTACGTGTTCAAATAATGTAATATTGGCTCACTAAACTAATGTAATGTATTTTAATGTTGTCTACTCTCAGGTCAACATGTATTCATTTTCTGCTACTGAACATTGGTGTTTGAAAAAAAGTAGTTCCGATGCATACCGACAGAAAAAAATTGAAATCCAAAAAAAAAAAAAAAAAAAAAAAATTGTTAGTATTGGAAATGTTACAACCTGGTTTGCATTGTCATTGAATCTTATAAATGTTTTCTTTTTTATATTGGACAACTGTTTGTCCAGACACAAAGAGTAATGCAGACTTTAATTGGGAGCAAAAGGATAGATTTTTATGGTGGGGGGGACATTGTGTTAATGATAGGAACATGTATTGACATTTTGGTGTTGCGTAGATTGTTGAATTCAATGACTTAAGTGTATGGTAGATTTTAAAAGAAATTACTTGTATATTTAATTTTTGTACCTTCCCAGTCAAAGACACTTGAGGTTGCTTCCAGCCATGCCAATGTTAAAATTTACATTTTACCCCTTCTAATGTAGTTCAACATTGTTACTGTACAACCTTCCCTCCTGCACTGAGCCAAGTGAAAAGACCATATCTGTAAATGAATTTCTGTCGATGCAGATTTAAGAAATATTCTTTGTTTGGTTGTCTTTTAAACTTCTTTAATTTGTGCACTTAAACTTTTTTACCCTCTTTACTGTAACTCCCTCTTTTTTTTTTACTTTGAAATGTAGTTTCTTACTCCTCTTTAACAATGTATTTTTTTTTTCTGAATGTTTCTGCACTTGCCATATATGGTGACAACAACAATAATGTAACTGATGAATACAATAACTCACAGTATTGCTTTAATGGAAAATCCAAAGATAAAGTACCATTGGTGCATACAAAGGATGGGGAAAACTCTATATTTGAGAAAAAATATTACTGTTTTTAAGGAATGGAAACCTTTTTAGATGATGGAGCCAGCTAGGAGAAAACTGTTTAAACTTAGAACATTTGTGACCTCGTATATAAAACAAACCGAAAAACCAAAAACCCCGAAGCCTCTTTGCTGAGGGTATGGGACAGAACCGTAGTTCAGCCATTGCAGTTTGTAAAATAGATGGAGATAGTTCACTTTAATGTCTCCGTGACTGGCCTGTCATTTTTGTCTGTTTGTTTATCCTTTTTTTGTTTGTCTGTTCTACTAAATGTACTGGGGTTTATTTTTGACGAAACACAGTGTGCTGCTAATGTAGTTTTGTATTGACACTAAGATGCATGCTTGATTTCGCTTTTTGCTGAAGCTTTAATGACTACAGACGGTAGCCGGAGCCCCCTGTCCCTTCATCTCGCTGCAGCTCTGCCCACACACTCCAAGACTACTGTGAAGACTGTGAATAAATATCCATGAACCATGTTCTATTCTCCTCTTCAAAACAACCAATGTTAAAACTGAACCAACAAATGTTTAAAAACCAATGATGTTATATTTATACAAAGTTTGCATTCCAAATATCACATTGTTTCAATTGATTTTTTTTCCATGTTCTCCTGAGTAGGGGAGCGTTCCATGTACTCTCATATCCGAGTCTGGACTTGATGTGAAAGACTCTTGTTTACTGTATGTGCTCCTGGGAATGTTGTTACTGTTGCAATTGCCAAATAATGTACATGTTCATTATGCACTTGTGTTTATCATGCGAGTCGTTGGGCTAGTGTCTCTCCCGTCCTCTCTTATACCAAGCATTCAAGTTCAATAAAGTCTGTTTCATTTTACTAGACCATTATTTAGTTCTGGCCCACTTTGGTGTTGCTAGTTTGCAAGTTTATAACCGTTCACACGGCATTTCGGAGGTTAGAGTTAGAGATGGGGATATGGTTTGTTACTTTTCTTCTGACTTCATTTGTATAAAATCGAATGACGTCCAACCAATATTTATTTAAATTTCTACGAATTTCTTATAGTACTGCTTATCTGCTTGTCAGTAACCAGATTACTGTACAATGAAATGGGCGATTGGCAAGAGAATTGGAAATCAATGGAGGTTAACTGAGACGAAATCAATGGAGCTAAGGTTCAAACTGAAATTCAAGTTCATGTGCAAGTGTCTGTGGGCATGTTTTTCTATTTTAGTGGGGACCAAATATCCTCACAAGGATAGGAATATCCAACAGTTTTGACTTTGTCAGGACATTTGTTTGGTGACCAAGAAGAAAACTGCTTTTTTCAAAAAACCTGCCGTTTTGATTTTAAAAAAGAGAGAGAGAGAGAGAGACAAAAGGTTTCATTCTGGTTACTAGGAGTAGGGTTAGATTTAGGTGTAGCATATCATTAATTATCTGTATTAATAATTGTCAAAGGAAGGTCCTCAGAAGGATAGTAAGACAAACGTGTGTGTGACATGGTTTTGCATGTTAGCTGAGGCTGCAGCTGCAGTAAAAGAGAATGCAGACGTTTATCTGGCTTTATTCGCGCGCACGCTTGTGTGTGAGATTGCCTGTTGGGGTGCTGGGAGATGAGGTCTAAATTACATCTCACCTCCGAATGATTTCTTCGCATCTCATTAAGAGGGAAGCAGAGGAGACGGGGGGAGGGGGATGAAGCTGTGGGGGAACACTAGAAACAAGCGCTTCGGTTGAAAGAGAGCGGTTGATTGTGTTTGTAAGAGAGCAGTCAGTCAGAGGCACTTTGTTTCCACACCAGCACCTTCAAAAAGGCTTTGAAATCAAATACCGATCTGATAGGATCAGACATTGACACAAAGTGAAAGTGGGAGAGTCATCCAGAGAATCATGGGTAATAAAAAAAAAAAAAAGATGGATGAATTTTTACTTGCTAGCAATATGAACATTTTCCTGCACTCCTAACGTGCACTCAGTTTAATACAGGGCCAATATTTACATTTAATCAATATACACCCATTATGTCTTGGCTTTGGAGAAAGCATTTTTTTCCCCTAATGAGTCCTTAAGCTGTTTATCCCCTCATCAGCATCACAAGACAGAGATGATTCTCTACGTGAAGTAGGGTTGGCCAGCAGGAAGAGTGTCATTGGCTACTGCAGAAGGTTAATTGACTTTGTGTTTAACATGCTAAATTATTCCAGTTTGCCTGCATGGCATTAGCATTAGAGGACCTCGCTTACTGCCGAGGTCAGCCAAGACCAGTCGTTAATTAAACTAGTGACATTTAACCAGATGAGTTTCCTTTGAGCGAGGATGATATTATTAATATTAACGGCCTCATGTGAATAGGAGCTGTTCACTGGCCGTGTTTTTTAATAGTACAAGCGAGATTGGGTCATCTTTATGCGGCAAGATTTTAAAAAATGGAGTCCTGAGATCCCCTGAAGCAGAGATACAGCAGGGCTCTGTGATGTGGCAGACATTTTGTGCCTGAAACTGTGTGTTGTTTTGGCAGACATGTTGTGCATGAGCAGTGTGTAGTCATAACAAAACAAACGGTGGAAGATATCAGCACATACTTGAACTGCTTATATATTGTAAATCGGATTTTAGGAAAGAGACTAAAATGAAGATCTGGAGGTAATTGATGTTTTGTAGGACATTTGGATGAACCTCATGAGGAGCTGTTCATTCTCTTCATCTTAACTTCATTTTCTGGCACCGGCCTGTAAAATGGTGATGGATGGATTTTAATTTCACAGCGCATGCTGATCAGTGGGTGAAATACATCTCGAGCGATTAGTGATCTCAGGTATAAGTGCTGCTCGTATAAGCAGCAGTGAGAGGAAGCAGAAAAAGGAGCATGCTGTAGCTGCTGCATGACTGTAACCCTCTCTCCCTCCCCCTCTCTCTCTCTGGTATTAATATTGGGCAAGACAGGGCCATGGTGGTGATTTCAGCTTCTCTCTGCCTGATAGATGGCTCTTGCTGATATATGATCTATGATGCATGTGCAGAAAGGCCAGCTCATCTTTATGCATGAGCCTTGCAATGTCATTTCCTTTTAAAGTGGCAGAACCCATATCCTCAGCGCTGTTTTATTTACTCAGTGCTAACATATATATATATATATATATATATATAGTTTTTTAAAATTGTTATAGGAAGGGTGGCTTTCCAATAATCCGGTGAATTAATGAAGGTTTCAATACGTTGTACTTGTTTGCATATTGTTGGCTTCTGAACTCATGATATGTTTTGCACAGAAGATTAGCTTGCACTGGCATCACCATTATTTTTCAGTTGAGTCATTAATGAACTGGCCGAGTGTGCACTGTGCTCCATGTCGTCTCTGTCCACTGAAGCAGCTTTCGCTTATTATAATGATCTTCTAGGAACTAAGATGCTACACCACGTCCTGCTCATTAAATCTCACCAGCACAGTCCTAGTATGATGGGGAGGGGTTTGAGTAATACTCAGTGGTTAAAACCTTTACAATAACACATACTATAACATACACAGTCTTTTTATTTCAGGAAATTTCCACAACCTGTGTTTTAACCTCTCGCTGTCTTTTTTTTTATTCACTCTTCCCTTCTGAGAGCATTAGTTTCCTGTATTAGACGTAGGAAGAACCTGCCGCCTATCTGTCTCTGAAATGACTTTTTAATGGCCAACTGGATTTGCTCATCTATCAGAGGCTCGGGCCTTTCCTGATTCTCAGATAAACTCTAATGGATTTGGTCTCTAATGTTCACACAGTCACTAAGCTTCCTGTGTAGCATGCAAAAAGTGAAAGTGGGTTATATCAAGTAAGAAAAACAGGGTGTAACAAGAAAGTGTACGTTGCTTGGTAATAATGCAGTATAATTATCCATGCAATATAGCATTCTGCACTATTTCACGGAAACCTCACATACATTTCACATGCGATTTTCACATGTTTATGTGAGTAATATGTGTGTTTCAACATGTTATGCCCTGAAATTGTGTGTGAACTCAAGTAAACATGTGACATCATGTGACCAATGTGATCACGTGAAAGTGCATTTCAACGCTATGTCCAGAAACTGTGACATCATGTCAATAAAGTGATCACGTGAAAAAGAATTAGATAAAATAAAATAAATCACATTTGAAAATAAATTGTGAAAAAACACACGTGCAAGAAGAAACCCCACATGCACTACATGTGAGAATAAGTTTGTTGTGTGTGAAATCACGCGTAAAATAAAACCAAATGTCCTACATGTGAAAATAAACAACCGTGAGGGAAAAATCACATGTGAAAATAAATTATATTGAAAAATTACGTGAGAAATAAACCCATTTGCCCTACATGTGAAAATGAAAACATGCAATACATAAAAAAAATTAGAAAAACTTCGAAATAAATGATAAATGTGAAAAAAGATTACATGTGAAAATAAACTGTGAGAAAATACACGTGAAAAATGAAGCATATGAAAAAAAATTACATGTGAAAAATGTGTGAAAACAAAATGAAGCGTCTAAAAACCCACGTGAATCATGTGATTATTCATGTGTGAGGTTCATGTGACATTTCTGGGCTGTTCTACCCTGTAGTAGTAGGTTTCTTTTTTATCACATTACTATTATTAATGTAATGTACACTAACAAACTGTAAAAACATTATTACCCATCTTCATACTGTTGAGGTTAAGCTCAGCAGGACCAAGGCAGCAAGGGTGGGGGGATTTTATTATTAATTTTTTTTTAGAAAGTCGGCCGTGTGAAATGAGATGCTAATCAGAAGCAGCAGGACCGTGAACAGGCTGCGCGTGGCCACCGCGAATATCTCACACTGATGCTGATGTGATAAATTATGCTAAATCTCTGACCCTGTGTGTGTAAAGAGCTGAGATGTAGGCCTTGCAGCATGGAGAGAGAGAGCTAAGATGGATGAATGTGCATGGTGCAAAGATTAGGAAAGGCTTCAGAAGGTAAAGAGAGGAGAGAATGAGGTGGAAAATGGTAGTAGTACATGTAAGAGTGCAGAAATATGAGCAGGATGGTGTATGGGTGGAGTTGGGGAGGGTGTCGAGACTCATTAACATGAGAAAAGACGGCTGCATAGTAATAGTAGATGTGCCGCTCTGTCCGGGGTTGATAACAGTGAGAAGTGTGCCAGACAAACATACACTTAATGATACATGACATCTCACCAGGTGGCAGCCAGGCACCACATGTGTTTCTCTAGTTTCTTTTCTTTTCTTTTTTTTCTTTCTTTCCTTTTCTTTTTTCAAGTAAATCTCCAGTTTGTGACCTGCATTTGTCACTGCTTCCAGATATGCTTCATAGTTCACAAGGAACAGGGAAGTGATTTGTGTTTTTATAACTGTTACCCAGCAATATTATTCTGCACGATATTGCATACACTCTGCTTGCAATGGCAGACCTAATGCAAGAATATTTTAATATAATTTTATATTAGCACCCCCCCCCCTTCCATCTCATATACACATACACGTACTGTCACTTCTTCATTATGCATGATGGATAGCCCAATTTAAAAAGCTGCTGAGGGAGTCTAATTTAGGCATGAGATTTTTAACGAGATTAAACATCTCACATTCAAAGCGGGTAATCGATGCAGACGTTTCTATCATACACACACTTCTCCCAGCTCATTGTTTACACACACATTTAAATACATCCGTCAGGGCGTAATTACATTAAGGTCACAACTGCTGCTTGGTCATTCCTTTGTTTTAAACGTTATGTTTTGAAGAAGTGCATTCATTTTAAAACAAGATGCATGTCTCTCTTTCTCTCTCTCTCTTTTTTTTTTTTTAAATAATAACTACAAGACAAGGATTCATATTCCTTTTTATTACCACCATCACTATTGTTTACATGAGTCACATGCTTTACCAGATTCCCTTCCTTGTGCTGGTTGTTTCAGGCCTGCAGAGCGAGGCATGATTTATTTTAGTTATGTGTGGACGTCCAGTTGCAGAATAGCCCATTGTGTTCATCACAAAAGAGAAAGGCCAGCCTCAGCAGCCGGGCAGATGGCACATTTTAGTATTAGAGACAATAGTGTTCACCCGGACTTCTATTAAAGAACTCACCGAGCTGCATACTAATCATGCATACATTAAAGCAGTGGCCACAAGCCACACATGAGGGGTTTTACATCTCCTTAACATAAAATTTCATGTGGAATGATCATACCTTGATATGATTATAGGCAACTGATTTGGTATCTTTGTTCTTCGTATTAGGCAAAATCACTCTTTTCCTCTACATAAGCAATGCACAGAGTAGACAACTTATGTCACAGGTTTTAGGGCTTCCAAAAAAGGAAAATGACAATAATCTGAGCCCCAAACAAATATAAAGACCCTAAAATTGATTTGACGTGGACAAAAACAAGCACAGTTGTGAATTTAAATGATGCATTTTAGCTACAACCCATATCCCCATAAGCGCTGCCTTATTTCTATTCCGAAGCAGCTTTACTCTCCTCCCCCTTTCAGCAGGTGCAATTTAATGAGATGCAAATGAGACACGCATACAGCCAATCTCATGTGCGATGATTAAGCACAGGATATTAACCATTCTCTCCCTCCTTTTAATTTGGTTAATTCCGTCTTCTGTTCTGTCCCTTCATCACACAACTGGTGCAACAGTCGTATCCAGGGGGGGAAAAAGAGCACAAGTGTCCTCTGGATTCATCCTCCATGTTGGTACTCCTTAATAGACGAGAAGAACTCGCCTGTGCTTCAAGTCGGAGTATAAAGACCACCATTCTGAGCACCATTTTCTTCTCTCCCTAAATTATCTGTTGTCTCTCTTGTGACTGCACCCTCCCTTTTTGTTGGTCCATTTTTTTTTTCCTTTTAAATCCATTTGCATAATGAAGATGAGGTGAAATTAAGATCCCCAACCGAGCTGAGACGAGAACACTGATGATCCAAACCTCATTAACGCGACAAGATTAGCATATCCACGCTTAAATCCCGCTCAAACGCTTTACCTAAAAAAAAAAAAAGAAAAGAAATTTCAAGCATGACGAATGAGTTCGCTAATTTCACAAGGTCGTTAATGTCTGTTTTTCGAGTCGCCTTGAGCAGGGTTTCATCGATAAACAATGCAAATTCCAAAATAAATTGTTCGCCTCTGACAGTCGTTGCCCTCAAACCATGGAAGTGAGGAGGTGATGCCAATGCAACATCCTAACATGAAGCACAAATATCTGGTAATCCCTCCCTTTTGAGAGTACAGAGATGAGAGAAGGATGGAGAGATAGGGGGAGAGGAAGAAATGTGCATTATTCATACACCAAAGCCGTGTCAAACATCCAGAGTGAGGATCTCAGAGGATCTCAGAAGGGCAACATGTTCACGTTGTTTCCCTAAGCGCACGTTCATCAGGTGGTCAAAGATTTCTTGTCTCACAACACACGGGCGAGGGTTTATCCATGATGAACACCCTGAAAACTTCGTAGATGTCCTAATGTAACTCCAGTTCTCCTGAAGAGATTGCTTTGTCCAGATCCTCCATGCCCTCCATCCTGTTTCTTGATAATCATTTGTATGTTCTATCACAGAAGACACAATCTATTATTTAAAAAAAAGAGTGCAATCATCACAACATGATGGCTCCATTTTGCTGAATCATTCTTATGTAATAATTCCAAGGCCTTCCTGGTTCTCCTCCCAGTTTCTTTCGTCTCCTCCCCCATTTTTAAAACTGTTCCCAGATTCCATGAGCTGAGATCATGCAGAGCTGCCGATGATGCAGCATTATCCCTCTATCGAAGTACGCACTACACAACATGGGCACCAGACTGCCAAGGGCACCGCTCGACTCGCAGCCCTGGCATTTGCTGGCATTCCTTCACTGATCTGTATCGTTTTTATTCTCACACTCGTTGCTGCTACATTCCTCCATCACGACCAAATCTGTCACCCTAATTAACCCAACAAACTCCACCAGTGTTAATTAAGCTGTCGGATCAGAGTGTTTGTCGCTCTTTTGTTTTCTGTTTCTTGTCCCTCGGGCTCTTTGTCTTTGCCAAGCGGCACGTGTCAGGAGCCATCGCTGCGGAGACACGCTGGCACGGTGCCATTCTTGAAACGATGCCATGATTCTGGCACCAGACGGCACAGCGGAGATCCTGGCACACCGCCGAACATTAGCAAGTGCTAATGTGAGGTGCCAACACAAACATGCGCGGAAAAATACCTATGGATGCAACCCTGCCACGTGCCAGAGATATTGATTAGCGTGTTGCGGAGAGGAACCATGATGGCACGCAGACCATGCGAGGAGGTGATGAGATGCAGAGATGAAAACATCTTCCTAGTGCCTATTCTGAAGCAATCTGGATATGTTCTGTACCTGAAAAAAACACAAAAGACATTAGTACTGAACCACAATTCTCATCACATTGTGCAAACACCAATATCCAAAACTTACACTTTGGGTGTTTTTAGTGTCTGATGAAATCCGGAACCAACTTGAACTTTTGCCAACTTCCTTCCATCATTCAACCTCACAAATCACTTCTCTGTTAGTGATGGCAGCTGGTTGACGACTCTTTCTCTTTCTGTCTCTCCTCCCTTCCTCTCACTGATGCCCGCGTGCCTACACTCACTCGCTAGCGCCAGCGCTGAGTGGATGGCACTGTGCCAACCTCACACGACCGCCGAGCTCATTCGCCACTCCGCATCAGGCCCTTCCCCCCGCAGCCTCTCACTTTACCTAACGAGAGCTTGCACTCTTGTTCTGTCTCCACATCTCTTGTTTCTATTTTTCACCTGTATTTCCTCTCCCTTTTGATGAACACACATAAACACAGACCTATTCATAAGCCTGTGCACAGATGCTTGCTCTGTAGTCTTTCTTTTCTTATTTGAACAGATGGCTTTGCTGTGGATGTGATTAGTTCGCCCATTAAGACGCAGATTCTTGATTCTGAACTCCTGTCAAGTAGGCCTCAACAAGTTGTTTCCCCCTTCTGTCCTCTTTTTTTCCTTTTCTCTTCCTGCTGTATTCAGGCAAACTGAGCGTGAAGCCCCCTGCAACAGGAGGTAACCACGATGCAAATTGACTTTATTAGCAAATGAGTGAATAGCATGAATATGCAAAGCTGTGTGTAATTTATGAGTGTATGTTCTAAACCAACACAACATCCATCATTCATCAGAAATAAAGGTACTAATAAAGCTTTATGGCAAAGCTTTTTGTCACTGGGGTGGTACCCACAAGAGTACATCTTTCGTATGTACAGTTAGTGGAATATAATTGCACAGGAACATCATTAAGGTATATAATTGGACCTTAAAGACTGTCTACATTGTGCTTTAGGGAACATATCTGAACAATAACTTTTCCTTTTAGTTTTCTTGTCTAATTTCCTTCCTTTCCATCCTGTCATCTCCATCATATCTCTCACTCTCCGTCTTATTTCCTATCGTTTTCCTGGACCCATGTGGAAGACTTGACTGTGACTGCTGAAGCACCTGAAATAATCAAAAAGTGTGAAAGTGAAAGTGAGTCTGAAGCAGGGTTGTGATGGTGTTAAGAAGTATTCACAGTATAATTGGTTGCAATTTATCTCTATACAAAAACCGAACATACATAAATAATACAAAATAAAAATACAATATGGGTGGATGCACATATGGATGCACATTCTGTCACAAGACAACAAACCAAAGCATGAGATTTAAAAAAAAAAAACAAAAAAAAACAAAAATGAAAATCTTTGAAAAGAATCAAAAGCAAAGTGTCAGTGACCTTTTGGTCTCCAGACCTGCTTTGAAGATGGCAGTGTACGAGTATGTACAGATATTTAAGGAAGGAATATTGGAGAATAAAATAACTGAGAGGATCCAAAAACTGCTCAGAGGATACAGTACATTAGAGGTTATAATAGCAAAGAGTGAACATTTACCATTTTAAGAAATTGATAGCAGTACTTGCTCATTTGTCTCATAGCTGTTATATTTCTTTGTCTTGCTTCATTTTGTCCTAAAGGATACAACTGTAGATAGTATATATAATACACACACAGCAACATTGTAAGACTATCCCCGGGTGCCAGAGTTTGATAAAATTAACCTCAAACCCTTGTGCCAAAGGAACTAAAAATACAGGACCAACGCACTATGAAGTATAAAGGAATAAAACTCTTGAGGGCATGATGTTATAGGAAAATAATCAGTGATGCGGTGGTGTGATGCAGTAGCAAGTGGAGTTGCTGTTACCACCCTCTAGTTGATTATTTTCCTATAACAGCACTTCCTGAAGTGCTTTATTCCTCTTATACGACAGCACTTTGCCAGCAATTACATTTTTAAAAATTTATTAAAGAACACATCATACTTTTTATCCATCTCTAGTTACATTTCCATTAACTATTACAGTGTCTTCTGTGTATACTGTATGGACAAATGTAATGCAGTGTCTTGTTTTCTCTGGGCTGTGAACATGTCTGTACTGTTAGGCATAGTCTTGAGGAACGATATGTAAGAAATAATGTCACTGTGCAGCTTGTACCTCAAAATGTAAAGACTTCAGTGTTGGAAAACTTAAAGTTAGAGATTTACCTCTGACTGGTAGAAAGTGCCAACACTGAAGACTCCTTCCATAATTGTTCAATTAATGTCTCCTCAGAGGAAATCACCATATCAACAATTACACATTTTAAATGGATCATACAGGTCCGTGTGTTGTTTTTACAGAAACGTTAGCGTATTAAAAAGAGCGCATTAATATGATCCTGTGATTTGCAGCTGCACTACTGTCAGAGCTGCTGTTACAGAAAATTAATCAACACCTTCTGACCAATCAGACTCTAGAATTCAAACAGTGCTGTGGGATATGTTTACAATATTCCATATATACATTCCTTCAATAGTCCTCTAAACAGAGCTATGAGTATTATTAATTTCAATAAGGCTATATCATGACATCACAATCTGTACTGTAATAAGGTAAATGAGGGGCAAATCGTAAGGTAATGGTAAATAAAAGGAAATCAGTTCAGGCCACCGTATTTGACAATAGCAATGGTTTTGCCTGTGAATTGAAACATGCAGATTACATCAGCTTTTTTTTTCACCTTTACTGTTAGTGTCTCTTAAGGAAGCATACACACACACACACACACACACAGAATGACTTACAGTAATGGGTTCTACCAGGGCCCAGCGGTATATAAATCCCATTTCCCATCAGCCCCTGGCCTGACCCTTGACCCAAAGAGTCGTATGGTTTTCAGGAAGGTGTGTGTGTGACCTGGTCGATAGTTACAAGATCTCTGCTCCTCTACATCATATTATTCTCACATCTCTCTCTCCATTAGTGGGGAAGAGAGAGTAAATCTCTCTCACACACTTCTTCTGTCTTTCTCTTTCCTTATCTGTTTTCATCTGTCTCACAGAGAGAGAGAGAGAGAGAGAGAGAGAAAGAGTGCAAGCATGGGAAATATTAAGAACAGCATGGAATTACAATTGCCATGCGTGTCACGAGGCCTTCAGGTAGTGTTGCCATGGAGATCAACACGGGTAGGTGTACTAATATGCGAAGGTATCATATTTGATGCGGATGCTGGCTCTCGTAGGACAGCATGTGTGTGTGTATGTGTGTGTGTGTGTGTGTGTGTGTGTGTGTATATATGCATGTATAAATAGTCTTCAGTGCATGAAAATCCTTCCTGGTGGGGTTTTTGAAGCTACATTTTCACACTGATTCACTGCCTTACAATACAAGAAGAAGGAGAGGGATCTTGAGACTTTTTAATGCTTTATTCACAAATTCTAAGCCCGAGAATCCCTAAACCTGATGATCATCCTTTATTTAAACTTAAATGATTTTCTGTCAGTTGGTACTAAATAATTGACCATCCATGTTGCAATAATATGAATCTTTTAGGTTTGGGAATGTCAATCAGATGGATGGATTGGTTAACCCCTTAAAGTACTCTCTGATTATTTATTCATCTTAAATCATATTATTTAGTATCTACTATGAATTATTTAGTAACGACAGTAGTTACAGTAGAAGGTTTTCAGTTCTGACTGTGAGGAATGTAACTCCGTACACACTGATGGATCCTGGAGTTTAATCAGATTAAATATATTCTTGAAAGGTAAAGGTTTAAGGGGTTATGGATTGAATATAGCTAAGACAGCAGTGCATGTCTGGGTTCTCGGGGGAACATGGTATTTTGCAATATGGTAAATTACAATATGCTAAACATAATTTTTAATAAGTAGGTATGTGGTAAGTAAGGAATAAAACTCTTGAGGGCATGATGTTATAGGAAAATAATCAGTGATGCGGTGGTGTGATGCAGAGCAGAGTTACTGTTACCACCCCAAAGCTGATTATTTTCCTATAACTGCACCTCCAGAAGTGTTTTATTCCTCTTATACCACAACAATTTGCCATGATTGCACTTTTTATGTATTAAATAATGACATAGTGTACTTTTTATTCATCTCTATTTACAGTTAATGCTGTGGAATATCTGTGAAACAAGATAGTTCCTGTTATCACTTATGTTATAACAACTATAAACAGTCATTCCATCACCAGCCTCTCTTTATCTCTCTCTCTTGAAGTTAATAAGACAAAAAATGTAGCTTGTAATTGTAAGATGTCATTCTCCTAAGTCTATATAAGTATCACAGCCTATAGAATTGTTTTTTTCTTTTTTCACATTGGTTAATATATACTTACATTTCCATTTCAAACAAGTAGTCTCCTTGACTCTCAAAGCCACTAGAATGTATAATAAATCCCTACGGCAGGGAAGCTCAGCTAGCACGGATTTTTTGATATTTGTGTTCCCTCTGAGAATCCCTGAGATCGAACTATTGATCGGTTTTACTGGATCCTGCCTTTCTGAACCTTCTTTCCATCTCACTATCCAAGTTTTTTTCATTGCATTTGGTATGGTGTTTTCTTCGATTTGTTGCTCAGGTCTCTATAGCTTTGCTTATGGTCCTTGAGATCAAATACCTGCTCTTCTTCATTGTAAACAGTTTCTGTAATTCTTACAGCAACATTTTACAATAATCTGGCTTATTATAAAACATTGCAATACAATAACATTAAAAAAAACATCACAATAAATTACAGTAATATGATGCATTGTGGGAAGTGTTAGTTGTTTCTAACAAGTTATCAGACAGGTGAAAAAATGCTTGGATATGTGGAAAATAAAGGCGATATTCTAGTTTCTAAGTATCCTCTAAATGACTGAAATTGAACTTTTTTTTTTTAAACTGTGGGATTGATTTTCAGCTGTTTTGTGATCTTACAGAAATGTACGGTAAGTGGGGTGTTTACAGTTTTAGTGTATAATTTTTGCAGTAACATAATTGCCAATAATTTACTGTAAAATCTAGAATTTTTTTTTCACAAATGACTTATCAGTTTTGTGTGGAGCACTACATATACCTTCTCAGTGATGTTAGCCACAACATCCCTGTAATTTTAACTACTTCACAGCACATCTTCAGCAGACAATGTGCTTTACTCTGTCTAGATTTCCTGTATTTTCTTAAAAGCATGTCCTACCTGCAAGGAGAAAAAAAAGAGAACTAAGTGAACAAAATGTGACTAAAATCACTTTCGTACTAATCAGGTGTTACATCTGCAAAGCAAACACAAAGATTAACTTAAAGGATCTGCTGAAGATGTGCTGTGAAGTGCTGATCTTCAGCAGATCCTTTAAGTTAATCTTTGTGCTTGCTTTGCAGATGTAACAACTGATTAGTACGAAAGTGATTTTAGTCACATTTTGTTCACTTAGTTCTCTTTTTTTCTTTTTTTCTAGACAGAGTAAAGCACATTGTGTCTACTCAGTATCGAGTATCACATTCCCTTTCAATTTACATTTCAAAGATGGAAAGCTTGAACTGAGTATTTACTTGTAAGGACTACATATTTAACCATTAAGTCTTGAGTAAGTATTGAATTTTAGCACTATTATTACCTTTAATATCTAATCCATCCACTTTCACATCAATTATTATTATGCACCACTATGTAATATCCAATAGATAAGGGATGTACCAAATATTATTATAATAGCTTAATTATATATAACAGCATTTAAATATTATGTAGTTAGAGTATTGTAAAATAACATGCTACCAAGTTTTTTCTGCAAAAAAGGTTTGTTCAAGTGTGTGTATGTATGTGTGTGTGTGTGTGTGTGTGTGTGTATCTTTTTTCTCTCTCTTCATTTCCTACAGTGCCCTAAAGGTAATGCTATAAGTGAATAGTGAGAGGATGAGGATCAGCAGACAAGGAGATTCATGGATTATCTGAATTAAAGGAATTATTATTGCAGAGAGATCTGTAGAGATGGTGCTTGAGCACCGTGTCTTTAGAAGCACATGAAGCTGAATGTTTGTGTGTAAGTGTGTGGTCTGTGAGGACTTTTTATATCTTAGTGGGAAGAAAATATCTGAACAGCATAGGAATATCTGACAGTTTTGACCTTGTGGGGCATTTGGCTGATCCCTTCAAGGAGAACTGACTTAATACTAAAAAATGGATTTAGGTGTAGCATAGGATTTAGTAGCTGCATTAATAATTATGTTAAAGTAAGGTGTGTGTGTGTGTGTGTGTGTGTGTGTGTGAGAGAGAGAGAGAGAGAGAGAGAGAGAGAGAGAGAGAGAGCTCAGGTTTAATTGCTTGAACTTGATTTGCTTGGCTTCCAAAAAGCAGAAATGGAAATAGACATTGTATACACGTATGTACATGTGTTTGATTTAAGATTCACAAACTCTGCAGTGTACAAGGCTGTGATCATTCATAAAGGAGGAAAAAAAGAAAAAAGGTGCTGCAGAAAACACCTTCACACACACTTATTCACACAGGCACAAATGATGCTGCCGTCCCCAGAGGGCGAGTTCTGTGTGTGCGCTGTGAAACCAAATTCGGTGCTATTGTGAGAGCCCCCTCCAAGTGAAGAAAAAGAAGAACAAAGGAACGTGGTCTTTCTCGTCCATCCTCTCCTCTCCTCCCTGGGCTCTCTCCCTGTGTGCTTTTTGTGAGTTTTTTTTCTCCTCTCTACATCAATTTTTTCTCTTTAACACATTTCCAACAGCTATTTCTCAAAACATGGACAAAAACACACACTCTGCCTCTTTCTCCATCTTTCTCTTTGACAAACACTGACACACACACAGCAGGTATCTCTTTCCACTTTCCTTGCCTAGGCTGTCAACAAACAGGTCATTGCGGTTGTGTCCTAAACTACTGAAATAAAAACTGTCAGAATATTAGGCTTTCCTATGCCACAAATTATCCTAGGTTGTGTACTGTATAATATATTATTCTTTAATATATATGATTATTATATATATATATATATATTTTTTAAAATATTTATTTGATTATTATATGGTTAAGAGGAAAGTTTCCCTTTTTTTTAAACAGCAGTTATTATTCTGCACAACAATTCTGGCCTTTAGAATTTCTTCCTTATTATGACAACACAGAAGTAAGAGTGAAATATTATAAAATATTTAATATGTTATATTTATAAATACTATATAATATGTATATTAATATGCATATTTTCTGTAAAATCAAAATCCTTTGGGCACAAAAAGACACCCTCGTTCATATACGTACTATACATAGCATATATATAAAAATATATTAAAAAAAATATCTACATATAAACTTTATATGTATTACTGAGCACTATAGAAATGCTATGATAAAACAGGACAAGCTTTGGTGATAGGTACTGTTGATGTAGGTTGCTATTCCAGCCCATACTTTTTTTTTTTAAGCTTTTAAGTAAGTTGGTTTGGTATGTAAACTTAAAACCAGGTTTACATCTATCGGTTTTTACACAAATTTTAAATTATTAACGAAAACTATGAAGCAGACGTCATAAAATTGAACGCAAAAGCGCTTAAACGTGACAAAATGTTAGCTTCAGCTGAGGCGACTGTGAGGAGGGAAAGAGACTGTTCACATGAAGTCTGTGAAAGTGTAAAGTCTCTCCGTGACTGTGCGTGTTTCGAGAGGTGGGTTATTTTATTGTTTGTATAATATTAGGTTTATTGGTTGAAAAACATATTTGAATGTGGAAATCGGTCAGAATTTGCGAAACATTAGCACAGAAACGCTTCATTTATGATTGTGTTCTCACAGTCAGAGAGTGACTCCTAGCGGCCACGTGTGGAACTGCAGTGTTGACCTGCTGTGTTCAGTACAAAAATTCAAGAGGAAAATAAAAACAACACTTTATTAATGCCTTGTAGAAAAATTTTAAGTGTTACAGTTACACAATACAAAAAACATAAAGTCATATGAATATTTAAATAATTAAAGTAAGTCAAACATGAACAGTATTAATATATATGTATGTATGTATGTATATTGAATATACATATGAGCCTATGTACAGTAGTACTGCAAAAATGAAAGTCTGGTTCACATATAAAAACTGTACAAAATTTGTACAAATGTACACAAATATATTCTAAATACAGGCAAGTGAAGTTATACTATTCATGTTTAGACAGATGAGGTAAGGCTGGCTGTTCTGTCACTTTTGATATTACTTACAGTTCATTAATGTCAACTGATCTAGTAAATAATGTTAATTATAGGCACATAAATTTTGTTAATTGACTAACAAGAACATATTAATTAGAATATTAGTTTATGTCGCAATTTTGAACTCATTCTCAATCATAGATGTAATGAATTATTTAACAAAACATATTCTTCTTATTTTTTTTTTTACATTTTCAGTTGTTTACTATTATTCTTTTTACAGTGTTCGTTGTTTATTACTGCCGAGTTGCATTAAAAAAAATATGATGAAAAAAATTGACAGTTTCTTTTTTCAGCTGTCTTTCCATCAGCTAATTAATAATATAACTAATATAAGAAAAGAAATACATTTAACCAAAATAAATCATAAATAGAAAAACCAGAAAACACTTCTGCGGTTGATCGATGGGCTAGAGCACATAGATGTTAAAAGACAAAAGGAAAGTGGAAAAAAAACCTAATCAATCTTTAAAAAAATTATTATACATAGTCTGATTTATGTATCATTAATCATTGTCTGATTTGTAAAGAAATCAGAAACCTAATCGCTCACTATGTATGACTGTGAAATATGCATAATATTATTATTATATGAAGCAATCACAAAAATATGATATTACTACAACATATGTATAGAATTATCAAATTATGTATGATGACTAATTTGCAAATGATGGACAAGCTATAGCTTTAATATTTCAAATCCAATGGACTATGGTGATTCTTTTCCAGCGTTTCTACTGTGTGTCATTTTCAGGC
Source organism: Pangasius elongatus (assembly GCA_033441825.1). Lineage (NCBI taxonomy): Eukaryota > Metazoa > Chordata > Actinopteri > Siluriformes > Pangasiidae > Pangasius > Pangasius elongatus. The sequence goes on along the minus strand of JAKKZN010000006.1, from coordinate 23,628,474 downwards.
CATGTCTCATCTCCGTGCTGCTTCGTCTCATTCTCTCCCTCTTTCCCCTTCACTCGTCCTCCCCGAAAGGCTGCAGTAATGTGATTTCTGTAATGTAATTTGTCTGTGGTGTGTGTGTGATGTGTGATGTGTCTGTGTGTGTGTGGACAGTTGGGAGGGATCTCGCTCCAGCCTGGATGATTTATGATCTGTACTCCGCCGTTTTTCTAAAACACGTTTCTCTTCATTTATTTTTAATCTGCAGAGTGATTAGTTCTCCCTGTCACCTGCTACAGCACGTCTGAGCTCTGCGTTAATGAGACGTAGACATGAATTCAGGGAGAGGGAGAGAAAGAGAGAGAGAGAGGGCAATGGATGAAGAGATTCAGGTTTATAGCATAGAGGCATAAATGAGCTGGTGAAATCTTGAAAATGAAAGTGCACTGTGCTCTTTTCAGCGGTGAAGTGTGTGCGCATGTTTCGCTGAGAAACAGACGGAGCTGAGGATGTCCTCTGGTCTGAGAGGAGAAAACATGCAGAGACAGTGATGAATCAAGCAGCTGTTGATAAACTGTGTCCCTTTATATGTCTTTAAATGAACAATCAGCAAAAGTGGAGGTCACCCGCTGTGTCCAATTCAAACCGTCCTCATTATTTCCATGGCAACACCGTCTTCTGAGCAGTAATTGCTTCACTTCTGTTCTCTGTTCATCCTCTGTTCATCTTCTTTTATTCACGTCTGACCATCTCATTGTCCTTCTGTCAAACTTGTCTTTTTTGTCTACCTGCGGTTGGATTATGGATCAACTTTTATGCAATGGCTACAATATACTATACTATAATATCTCATTTTTTTTTACATTAATTGCTTGGAGACTCTGAGGCCTTGGTTCACATTAAGGGTCATAACCCATCCTGCTGTTCAGATGCACTCATATGCCATTAGTAAAGCTGTAACTATTTCTTTTTTCCCTCTGCTGTAGCCTGATTTAAGGTCATAAGGCCACGATATAGTAATGCAACAGAATTATTATCATTACAATTATCATAATTATTACTTAGGGGTTATTATACAGAGCAATAGACTGAAAAACAGTGATGAGTGAAATTCTCTCTCACTGCATATTTTGAATTTTTGTCCTGTGCACAACGGATAAAACTGATCCTAAATACATGAGTTTCCATTTATTCGAAATTCCAACTTTCCATTGTTTTATTGTTTGTCCTGTTCTACTTTGATTTTTTCCCATTAGCCTCCAAACTATATACTGTTCATCTGCTTGTGCATTTCAGTGTACAATACACACATCTGCTATTTATTTACTTTATGTAACATATATTTTTGTATTTTATTTAATCGTATTTTAACTGACTGCTTTGTCTTAAGAATTTAACTTTTTTTTTTTATCCCTGCGTAAGTGTAACAACTGAGATGTAGCAAGAAATCTAATCATCGCAATCAGTGCAGCTTATGTGATAACAGGTTTAGGTTTTTCTGAAGCTCTCTCTCTTACACACACACACACACACACACACACACACACACACACACACACTCTCCCTCTCTCTCAATCACTCTCTCTCAGTAATTACTGCACACTCACCTCACTAGGGAGCAAGCTTTAAATAAAGACCTGATCAGATCCTATAAGGTCAGTAGAACGAACACACACACACACACACACACACACACACACACACACACACACACACACACACACATGCACACACAGAAAAAGAGAGGCAGAGAGAGAGAGGGTGTTTCTCCCCGTATTGATCTGCTGCCTGTAAGTCTTGTTCTGCTGTCTAAACATTATTGATTACTCCTCCCTCAGGTATAGGCTCCCTGTTCAATTTTCATTTTCCACCTATTTGTTCCTCTTTAAGGGAACTTGATTCCCCTTGTAAGTCAATACACATGAAAGAAAAAGACTGTGTGTTTGACAGGAAAGTGAAACCTCTCAACATTTCTCTCTGCACCTTTTCATTTAACTTAATCTTATTTGCGCCACAATCGTAAAACATGCCCGAATGTTTTACGATATTAGTATCCTGATTATGATTAGGGCATATTAGTAATGTCAGAATTTATTTTTACTGTTAATTGATGTTAGCACCACCTACTGGCCTGAAATTGCATTCTGCAATTGCTATGCGTATGCATGCTTAGAAAGATACACCATACACTCACAAAGTTTTTATTAAGTTCACCTTCCTTATATAAAAAAAAATCTCATTCATTTCACATGTCATTATGTGAGTAATATGTTAATTGCTTGAGTATGCGAAGGTGCAGTTCATCATGTTATGTCCTAAATGTGAATTCAAGTCAACACATGACATGGGAAAAATAAACACAAACTACACGTGAAAAATGTGTGACCTGTACTGCTTCTAAAAACCATGTGTAAAATTCACATATGGAGTTTGTGTGACTCTTCTGTTATGATACTCAGTACAGTTCTCCAGTGTCACACTAGGCTACAACTAGAATGCCTTTATTGTATTCATTATATGAAAAATGCATTCTGGAGACATAAATGATTATTGTTTAAAAAAAAAAAAAAACAACTTTCAGTTGACAAACATGAGAACCAAACCTGTACTTCTTCTTCTTCTTTTGGCTTTTCCCTTCAGGGGTCTCCACAGCGAATCATCACTCTCCACCTATCCCTATCGTCTGCATCCTCAACACTTGCACCCACTAGCTTCATCTCCTCATTTATTACCTCCATATACCTCCTCTTTGGCCTTCC
>JAKKZN010000006.1:23579033-23591628 GCA_033441825.1 Pangasius elongatus | reverse complement strand
TGTGTGTGTGTGTGTGTGTGTGCGCAGCGTGGAAGGCTGTTTCCCCCGCTGTCCAAAAACCATGGTGCTGGATGAAGTCACGAGGAGGTGTGTGTACCAAGAAGACTGTGAGTACCACCAGCATCTGCTACTTCAACATTTTTCCCCTCATCAGCTTTGTTCAATGCAGGCATGGTGGAAATCTGCTTACGATTGAAAATTATTTTTTTTTTACTTTATTTCTCTGCAGGTATAACGCTTTCACCAACTCCTACTCCTTACATGTTTGTGACTCGATCTAACAGAACCACCACAGCTCCTACCACGATGGTTCCGACAACTGTGACTACAACCCCGACCACCACAACTACCACGACTGCTCCCACAACGACCACTCGTCCCACCACTGCAGGCACCACTAGCACGACTGCGGCTCCGACTTCAGCCCCCACCACATCTACCTTTATTACAACTGAAATCCTTACATCCTCAGCACCAATCACAGAAAGCCCTTCTGTTACCTCAACCCCGCCCACCACTACGCCAACCACACCACCTACAACTACCTCTGTCACCACTACGTCACCGCCACCCACCACTACAGAGATCCTGACCACAACTGAGGAAACAACCACTTCCATCATCACTACTACAACTCCTTTCACCACTCATCCCATTACAACAACAACCCCTCTTGTCACCACAGAGATGGCCCCTGTTTCCACGGTAACCGAGGAGGACTTTATTTTGACGTCGACAGCAGAAACACCCCCGGAGCCAACATCCACTGCCCCCTCCTTGTCTCCCACAACGCTCCGTGCAACAAGCACCCTTCCTGCATTCGTGCTCCCCACTGGACCCTGCACAGTGAGTTTCAAAAATCATGCAAGAACAGTTGCTTATTATGACTGCCACATTATGTTTAGCCAATCAGGCAAAGGTATGTACTATCTGAGTGGGAAAACTTTTGAAATTCGAGCACATCATTATATTAATTATGATATCCAAGCATCAAAATTTTAAATATATGAAGTTTACTTGCTAGGTTACTTTTTTTAAAAGTCATACTGAGCAATCTAGCAAGCCAAATGGCACATTATAATTAAGTAAAACAGACTTGCAGTTCAGTCTTATTCTTACTCATTGTCATTTTTAATACTACATTAAACAAAACTAAAAAATAGCAAACTGCTTAACAAATTGTTCACCTTGATTACACCATCTTTTGTATTGTCATTGAATTGAAGTTCAAAACAAAATGGTTCAAATAAGTCAGCTAAGCAAACTGGATCCTAGATTAGTCTTAGATGCCAGTGTCTCTTACACAATCACGTTTTTTATTTGCTGTTTGATCACCAAATCACTCTTGCATTAACCAACGCCCTTAACTCTAAATCTGATAAGGATTAAACGTAGTGAAACCTCACGTCCGCGGTCCAATAACTCCCTGTAGCTTGAGGCATTCTTGCCCTGCTGCCAGTGTGGCTAAATCAGTAACGCAGCATTACAGCTGTGAGGTGGGATTACAGAGGTGTGGTGTGGTTCTAATGAATTTACTGGCAGGCATTTTGTCACTGGGCAATTCATAATCACATCGGGAGGGTTTCTTAGCTCAAAACACAGCGTATCATGGAATAAATCTGATGAGGAAATGTGGTATGAATGTGTTTTTTCTGTTGGTGTGTTGTTCTTCTTTAGCCTCCATTCTCCGTGCGAGTTGATGAATGCAGCGAGTACATTTGCTTTAATGGGCAGCTGATGCTACACAACTCCTCCCAGCACTGCAGATTCAACATCACCCAACCGCAGTGTAACCTGCTGGGCATGCCCATTCAGATCAACACGGACCCCTGCTGTCCACTGTGGCGCTGTCCCTGTAAGACACACACCCTTCACTTCCCTATTCAGACACTAGAATTAGACACCACATTAATAGGTACACCTTTATCAGGGAAGCATGTCATGTACTGTAGGTGCAGTATATGATGCTGTACATGTGCAGTAAATGATACTTTAACTGGCTGTAGCCCATGTGGTGTTATGTAGGAGTCGAAAGGGACCACTATACACACATCATTAATGCTGCTGCACCTGATACACCTTTATCACACACCTTGCAATGGTAGTGTCAGCTATGAAGCCTGGACTCACTATTGGGTTTTAAGAGCTTAAGGGGTTAAAGATGATTGTATGGATGCACTGCCACTCTCCATGTCTGAGATTAGCATAATGTTAACACGTTCACTGTCTCTCTCAGCTAGCATAGTTTACTGGATTCTGTGCCAAAGATCTAATGCTACTCCAGATAGTCCTATGTTCTGTACCCTGTTCTTAGGCCCAGGGCAAAGACAGATCACGAATAGCTCATCCTCCTCATTAAGTATGATTGACAGATAAAAAAAACAACAATAGCAGTAAATAAACCCTGCCAATAAAAACATACCAGTATATATCCTGTATATTAGCATTCGGTTAAGGAAGATATAACACAAATATTAATATTGCTCATTTTATCTATACACGTAAGCCCAGATACCAGTACTGATCCTGATGTGTGTGTACCGTCAGGCCGCTGCTCTATAATCTCAGACCTTCGCGTGATCACATTTGATGGGAACAATGTTGCTCTGTATGATAACGGCTCCTATATACTGGTTCACCTGCCCCGAGAGCACATTGTTGGGCACGTCGAGAAATGCCCCACCAGTGAGGTGAACAGCGCACACTGACTTCACTATAGCCAACATCAATACACATAAAAACATGAATACTTGATTTTTTTTCTATTAATTTATCTTTTTGTGTTTCAGAGTGTGAACTACATTAGACGACCTGTAGGTGTACTGCTGATATTAAAAAATTATTTTTAGTTATTATTATTTTTACAAAAGTTAAAGTAGAGCTTTTATGTCTTTAATTTGTGCCCCTTCTTGCCCCTTTCTCTCTCTCTCTCTCTCTCTCTCTCTCTCTCTCTCTCTCTCTCTCTCTCTCTCTGATAGACTCCTACAGGTGGAACCTCAGGCCTGTGTTTTAAGAAGTTGAACATAACCACTCATGCCTACAGGATCATGATCAGTCGCCTTGACCGCAAGGTACACAACCATTTAAGATAGATTAGCTTGCTAGACACATAATCATACTTAAGACACTGTGTGCCATATTTTATTACACAACCTGTCTATTTAACCCCACCCACCCTCCAAGTATATGCCACATTTGAACAGGTAATCATTTATGACTTGTCAGTGCCACATTTTTGTAAAAAAAATATTTTTAGTTTTGTTTTATTTGTGTTGTATTTATGAATATTAAGCTGTATGAATTTGTGTATGCACTTATGAATATTAAGCTTAATGTTTTCTTTGCCTGGTTTAATGTAGGTATCTGTGAACCAGATCACAGCTCGGCTGCCGTTCACCAGACTGAACCTGCATATCGATGACACAGGGACCATGTACAGCATTCACACCCCCAGTGGAATCAGTATCCAGTGGTACCACAGCACCGGCATCATGGTCCTACAGTACGGCGCCCCTGATAACACTTCCACCAGAGGCCTCTGCGGTCAGTGTGTGTGTGTGTGTGTGTGTGTGTGTGTGTGTGTGTGTGTGTGTGTGTACACCTGTTCCTGTGCAGATTTTTGAATTTGCACATAAGCACCCTTAAGAAATTGACCATAATGGCTAAAAAGGAAACAAAAGGAAACAATGGTCACTTTTTTATCACTCCAGTTAATACAATAAAAAATGACTAAACTTTAAAGGAAATATGTTGCAGAAGTCGTTTGATTACTCTTTGTTTTGTGACATGTGAATGACAGCTATAGTTTAGACAGAAAAGTAGAAGCCAGGGTAAGTTGGAGAAAAAATACATTACTTCCTCCATATCATATATAATTCAATATCAAGGTATGGGTTTCATCCACATAGCAACTTATGATAGTATCATGTATCATAAGAGTAAATTAACTGTTAATATAAGCACATAAGCATAGCAAGACCAGCGTAATGTCATGGCCAAGTATATAACACAACTGTAAATATCATCAAGAAAATGGTTAAAATGATACTACCCATAGTTATCAAAAATTAAGAGAATCCCAAGTAAACAATAAGAGATTTGTGTAAAGGAGATCCTAAACTGGATATATGCAAGCATATCAATATCCCGAAGACATGATCAATGGATGATTGAAATCATTTTTAAAATTTTTAAGTGTATTTGAGACCACTGTGTGCACTGTCTCTCAGGCTGCTGTGACGGTAACCCAGCAGATGACTTGCGTTTGCCCAACGGGACTGTGATGCGAAACGTGGAGGACATCCCTGTGTTTCTTCACAGCTGGATGGTGGACACATCTGAGGAGACGGATTACTTCCGGAGAGTGGGAGACAACTGCACCACGGGAAACTGCACGACATGTTTTCAAATGCTCAACCAGAGCCCCTTCTCCAAGTGTCACCACAAGGTCCTGCACAGTTATATAAATATTTATGAAACTTATGAAAATTGTATGTAATCAATGTAATAAAGTACCTGTGTACTCTTTCAGTGGTACTAATAACGCTAACTAAAGATGTGTTTGTAACAGATTGCACAGTGCCAGAAGTCCACAAAGGTGCATTTAACGCAAAGGTTTCAGCTTAATATATGTCTTAAAGTATATAATCCAGTGACTAGTATGAATTATTCACTGACTGCAGTGAAACTAATAGAATGTAGCTTTGCTCATATGTAGTAACAAATGTGAGGAATAAAATTTAATATTATGAAAATCTATGTAGAACAATACATGATTTAATTAAAGTAATCAAATAAATTAATCACAGGTTGGTGGTTTCCTCCATCCTGTTTCCTATCACGTGTCAAAAGCAATGCTAGGTGGGTTGATTGGATGCTAAACTGTCCATCGGTGTGAATTAGTGTGCGAATGTGTGTGCATGGTACCCTGCGATGCACTGGTGTCCCATCCAGGGTGTATTCCCATCTCATGCCCAGTGTTCCCGGGATAGGCTCTGGATCCACCACGACCCTGACAAGGTTAAAACAGTTAATGAAAGTGAGTGATTGGTACTTCCAAAATGGCAAACGAACATCTCCGTACATTAAAAATGCCAGGGTTTATGAATATCCAAATTGGAAATTCCCCCATGTCTTCCTGACATCCCTAAAGTCTAGCCACTCACATAGCTCATATTTGTCACAGCTCAGCACGAGTGGGATTTCGGTATCTGATTTTTGATTTTCTGTTATTTAACTATAGCCAATAACGATTATAATAAATTATAAGAAGTAATTACTCTGTTCATCATTACGTTTAGTACTTATTAAGTTAAGTTCTGAGGTTAAAGGTTTACAGGTTAAAGGTTTAATTTGGATATGATAGGTTCAGGTCATTGAAAGTACTGAGACAATTTCCGTTTTAAATGATAAAGTGGATTTTGCAGTGTGTTATCAAATTTGACACAAACACCACTCTACAGAATGTTTTGTTTACGCTCAGTGAATGCTGAAGTGTAAATGATATTTTTATGTAGGTTTCACCAGAGCAGTTCTGTGACAAAATCTGGGCAGGCGACCTGCACTACAAGGAGCACGAGTGTGACTTTCTTGCTGCTTATGTGGCCATCTGCTACACTCACCAGATCTGCTTCAGCTGGAGGAAAAGCAACTTCTGCCGTGAGTCTTCACATGCACAAACATATACACACAGATATACCGGATCTCATGCACTAGCTCTAGACTGTGTTCACATTCGTGTACATTTTGCGTTGTTTATTGTTTGTTTGTTTGTTTGTACATGGCAGCTCTGAAATGTCCTCCTGGTAAAGAGTATAAGCCGTGTGTGAACACATGCAAGACGATGACGTGTCAGAATCGAGATTATTATGAGGAGAGCACCTGTTCCTCCATTCGAGAGGAGTGTGTGTGTAAGAGTGGAACCATCCTGCACCGAGCCGACTCCGCGTTCTGTGTCACTGAGGACCAGTGTGGTGAGAAATCAAGGGCTCATGTCATGAAAAGTCTGGGCGTGGTAGATGTAGAATGGTTAAGTGATATCAGATTTAATGCTCAGTATTATCATAAAGACATGCTATTAGATTTTACTAATTATAAATTTTATTTATTATTGAATTTGCTCTAGTATGGCATTTACACTATGCATATTCTAGCTTCATCAAGGAGTCAGTGGTAGTTTGGTAAGTTAGACACTTAAAACTTTTTGAGAAAACCTCTAATCTTTGAGACGCTAGCACAGAACACTTCTGATTAGTGACAGATATGTTGTGTTTTTGTTTGTTATAAGTTATAAACTTATGCGTGTTCAACATGTGCGTGTCAGTGTGTACGGATAACGATGGTTCGCCGCGGGCCCCAGGGGAGGTGTGGAATGGTTCTCTGCGAGGCTGCTGTCTGTTCACCTGCCTCGAGAATGGCAGTGTCGTCCCGGTGGAGCCCGAGTGTCCTCCTGAGCCTGCCCCTCTGTGTGAGCGTGAGGGCGAGTACTACATCGATGTGCTGGAGGAGGGTGCTTGCTGCCCAAAAAAGATTTGCGGTATACACACACACACATACACAACAGTACATAGAAAATATCTTCTGAGCATATATGACAATGGGCTAATATGTTTGAATGTCTGTATGTATATAGAGTGTAACCTAACCATTTGCCAGAATGACATTCCTTCCTGTGAGATTGGGAACAAGCTGATGATTGGCTATAGCACCCTCTCCTGCTGTCCTGAATATCGATGTGGTCAGATAAGTTCTGATGCCTCAGCAATTCACTTCTAAAATACAACGGCTTGCCCATTTAGGTGGAAATGATAAATCTGAGGTCAATATTTTGTTGCAGAATGTGATCCCCTGTCCTGTCCCAGTGCCCCAATGCCAGAATGCAAAGAGGACCAGTTCTTGGTAGAGGTCAGAGGGCAGCATGCCTGCTGCTATAACTATCTGTGTGGTAAGAAGGCTTTGACGGGTACGCTTTTGCTGCTTATCATTAGCAATCAAGAGATAGATTCCATAGCTAGATTCACAAATTGTGTGTTATGTGTAACTTTTCATAGAGCTTGGCCAGATTCTGACAAATAGTTGGGGTGAAAAGACTAAGTTAAGCAGATAAAGTGAATTGAAAGAGTGTGCAGAGGAAATTGAGGAAAAGGTGAAATAAAAACACAACTTAATCAGCATGAGTGGAAATGACAGGGTAAAAAAAGAAGAGTACAGTTTTAGGATTTAAAAAAAAAATGGGATTACTCACAACATCTCTGTGCTTCTCAATTGACTTGATTGACTTAAATCCTGCTCAGCTTTATTACTTTGCGGACTAACTTATAAGCTATATTGGAATCGGCAGGGGTTCTCAAATTATTTGCAGCAAAAATTATTGGACCCCCTCGGTACATAGTTCATGCACTATTCAAATATTAGTGAAAAGTATATTATATTTTTCTGGATATTTATTGAGGCCATAGAGCTTTTCACTTTGAACTTTCAACACATTAGATCCAAAGTTGACATTATTATTTATAGGGGTACTTAGTTTTAAGCTAAGATTTTGGTTAAACCCATTTAATTCAAGTGACTTGTCAAACAGGCTAATAACTATAGGAACTTGGTAATACATTACTGTTGCCCTGCCTCCATGGGATTTCAAATGACCATCTCCTACTTAACATGAAAAACCGCTGGCTGCTGTGTCGCTTCATGTTGTGGCTGTGTATGGCAATTATTCACGGTGTTATTACAGTAATATCCCATGTTACTATATTTAGTACAAGAATTCAAACTGCACTGTGGCTCAACTAAAATAATAACACTTCGGATGTGTTTAAAACAGTAAAAGAACAACCTTTGGTCTATTTATGTGGTAGCTTGTCAGCTTGTGATTGGACATGAGATTTAATTATTTTAACCACTACATGAATGGATTGTGACTGAAAACCATGAGTGTTTAGGCTCCATGAAAATACTATCTATTGAAAAATGATTCATTCTCGAATATGGCCGAAGGAGTCTCTAATATGATTTGAGTCTTTAAATTGCAGCATGGATTATACTGTGTGTGTGCTACAGTGTGTGAGTCCTGTATGGAGCCCATCCCAGTATGCCTGCCTGGAGAGATTCTGGTTGTGGATATGAATACTACTCATCATTGCTGCCCCCATTATCGCTGTGGTAATTCAACACGCAAACACTAACTAATGAGGCAATCTAATATAACTCGTCAGTTTGTGCTTTGACATAGAAACACACATCAGACTCATCAGTGAACATCAAATAGTAAATTAGTTGTCACATAGCTGTTAGGTCTCTTGGTGTTATTGATTTAATTGGTGATTTAATAAGAAAGACACATTGNTTGGGGCGATTACTAATTGAACTTTCTCAAAAATGTCAACATGGTGTCATAACTTGTGAATTCAGAATATCAGAAAAATAAGAGTGGATCATTAGTGTAAACTTCTCTCTCAAATATGGGAAACACAAGCGTCTTAATGGTTAGTAACAGTGAAGATTGCAACTGTACAGCACTGTTTATACATCATCAATCTTCTTTTAATCAAATATTAAAGCCAAAGTTGAATATTCATTGTTTTTTTTTGTAGTGTGTGATGTGAGCCTGTGTCCTGAGCCCAGCATTAGCTGTGTTATTGGTACTGCACTTGTTAAGACGCCTGTACCTGGCAGCTGCTGTCCAGACGTCCACTGTGGTAATACTCCCAGACACACAGATCCCACACAGATATTCAAACAAACGCATTGATCTGATTTGTTCACAGTACTGTTGTCTCTCCCTCAGAGTGTCAGTGTGACAGTATTGCACGGCCTCAGTGCACTGTGGTGAGTTCCTGTTCACAGCATGATGTGTGTATCTCTCTGTACCTTACTCTGTATGATGTTTTTGTGTTCTAATCGTTGTGGAACTGTTGGATTTTCCAAAAAAATTATTCTATGTATTCTGTGAATAGTAATATTTTCTAGTCAGCATGTTGAGCTTGCAAGCTTGTAAGACATAGCAACAGTAAATACATGAGTGGGATTTTTGGAAAAATTTTGGAAAATTATTTCATGAGTTCATTTTTTTACCAAACACACAATTTTATATTTTATCTAATTTCTCTCAGTGACCTTTGACCTTTTTCTTTCGTGCTTGTCAGGGAGAAATTCAAGTGGAGGAGCCAGATCACAGCAGTACCTGTGGCTGCATTCAATACTTGTGCAGTAAGAAACACACACACACACACACACACACATGCTTTATACAGTCTACACACTGATCGATGTGATTTAACATAATCACTCATTGTACTTAAAATATGTTCTCCTTGTGGGTGTGCACCTGCTTTTGTGTGTGTGTGTGTGTGTGTGCGTGCGTGCGTGTGTGCGTGCGTGTGTGTGTGTGTGTGCGCGTATGCAGAGAAGGCAGATGTATGTTTATTTCAGGGAGTGACTGTGCTGAGTCCAGGCCAGTCCATGGTGCAGTACGTTGAAGGAGAGCTGTGCTATACTGTGCAGTGCCTCACACACACAGACCCCAGCACAGGTTTCTACGCCATGGATGTGACCAGTTCAAACTGCTCTGAAAAGTGCGAGCCTGTGAGTCCTACACACACTATGTATTATTATATATGTACATTATTCCGTCCTATATAGAAAATATTTTAGGTGTAACCCTAAAGTATATATGGTTTAATAGGTTTCAACAGATTATGAAGTGCGTTTTCCTTTAAGATGCATTTGCATGCACTACACTAAAAAAGAGAGTAATCAAGTGTAAAGCCTGTTATTAGGTTTTCAAGAAATTATCAGGAAATCCTATAAACAACTACAAGCATGGACATGGATGCCTAGGACTAAAGAAAAGACTGTAATTATGCAATTAATTATGAATACATGTAAAGCATACCTATGAGGCTAATCCTTTGGTATTCGTTTTGGTGTTTTAAGGTGTAAAAATCTAAGCAGGAGGCTGACCATGGCAGAATTTACATGTATAAAGACACCTAGGATAGGAAGCTGCAATGGCATTGTATTAAAATGTTTTCTGATGCTTCTCTTGAGCCTGATCACAAACAGAAAAATACAGTTTATACCGTAGTGAAGTGAAGTGAAGTGAAGTGACTTGTGGCGAAGTATGATGACCCATACTCAGAATATGTGCTCTGCATTTAACCCATTCAAGTGCACACACACAGGAGTGAACACACACACACACACACCCATGAACACACACCCGGAGCAGTGGGCAGCCTTTTTAGCTATATATATTATATATATAATAATATATATTACATGTATTACTCGTGTAGATCTGAGTGCTGTGTATGGTCACCTGTATCTTGTTGTCTGTTTCTAAAGCACCAGGTGTATGTCCCGTCCTCTGACCCCCACGTGTGTTGTGGCTCGTGTAAAAACGTCTCCTGCTCATTTACCAGTGAAAACGGAACTACAGAAGTATTTACGGTATACCCGACTCTTTTTTTATTTTTATATATTTTTTTTATTAAATATAATACACACACATAAGGGTTTTCAAAACACTAACTCACTGATTGCAAGCCACTTTATTTCTATTTTATTATATAATAATAACAACAAAAATAATGTTCTTAAAATATGGCCCCGAAATGTATTTACACTAGTTTCATTGTGAAATTTATTGTGAAAGTAGTAGGACCATTAGTCTTAACTTCAGAGCTTTATTTAAACCCTTAATGGTTAAAGTGTAAGGATAATGTTTACGCATTTTAAGAAGCTTATTTCTATGCAAAAAGTCATGTCTTGGCTTTGGCCCGTATATTGTATAGTACAGTTATCTCATCTATATTTAATCTTTAAATGAAGCTCAGTTGTGGGTCATTTTTGTTACTAATATCCGTCCGTCGAGAACCCACAGATTGACGTGTGCAAAGCTGACGTAACTCTGTCGCCACCCTCGCCACTATCTCGCCTCTGGAGTCGTCTGCCCTCCTTTCAACGACACAGAGTGTATTCAGGTCTGCAGAAAAATCAAGATATCTCAGTCATTCTGAGAGCGGGTGTTTTTATAAACCCATGTCTCTAATGCTCACAATCACTTTTCAGAATGGTGGTGTGGTGCAGACCTACGTTGACGGCTGCTGCAAGACATGTGAGTATTCAGGCGGGGTGGTGGCTTCTTGTGGTTTATGGTGGTTGCCGGATGCTGATTGGATGATGGAGGTGGCCGTGGTGGGTTTTTTGGTTATGGCTGCTTTTTTTTCGCTCTGTGGTTGAATTGAGTCCTGCTGTCCTGGAGGAAATGAAGCCCTCTCTCACTCTTCTTTGTCTCTGTCTCTGTCTTTTTATTTCCATTCCTCACTCCATCTTTTACATTGCATTCAGAAAATGTTATCTTTTTTTTTTTAAAGATAAGTAACATATATATTGATAGGAAGATATTTAAAAAGAATTCTGTAGCACTACTAACAAGACCAGGGCTAAGATTTAGGTTGTAAGATTATTTTTCTTAATTCCGGGACCATATTTTTTTTGTTTCCTGGGTGTATTAGCTTTGGAGCTAGCTGGGTTCTGCACTAGGTTGCTAAGATTTTTTTGAATTACGGCTGTTAAGTAGGGCTGCATGATAAAAATGTACACTCATGATTATTTTGCTCAATATTGAAATCGTGATTATTTATCACTTTTTTTATACAATTTTTATCATTGTAAACGAACAAAAAAACAGCTTTTATTTTCATATCATAATGTCTGAATTCTCAGTGGACAAATTCCCTGGATAGTGCAATAAAGCACACTCCTTCCACATCATCACAATGCGGAGCGATTTCTTTTAGCTCAAAACGTACTTGGAGGATGGACACTGCAGTGACTGGCTTTTTATTTAAATGTAAATTTAAATGCTAATATAGTTTTGTGGTTTCAAGTTCTATAATTTGTGACATTTGAACCGTTTATGTAAAGGCGAGACCTGACGATGTATTTCCAGAGCACTCGCTAATAAGTCACGGTGTCCCTTGTATTGCTGCCTCGCTAGTTAATGCTCTATACAGAACAGTCCTTTATGTATTATACTTGACCGACTCCCTCACTAAAGCCTGGGTTAGTTTCTAACAATTGACAAAGATATTGACATCGTAAGCTCAATAATATCATAATCGATTATATTTGATTGATTGAGAGCCAAAAATAGTGATCAAAATTAAAATACAATGAATTATGCAGCCCTGTTGTTGAGGTCCTAGAATGATTTTGTAGAATTATAAACCATGAATGCAGCTAAAGTAAATCAGTGTGTGACACTCCATAGGTTCCTCATTCATACTTATATATGTTGTTATCCAAAACTAGCATGACTCCTGGTTTGCATGAATCTGTCTTTAATAATCTTTTCATAAATCTCCACCATGAGCTTTTGATTAGACTGGAATTTGCATGCTTGGGCGCTACGAGATGGCTTTGAGAAGATGCTCTGGCATGTGCCCTTTCTGTTTGTGTTCACAGGATTTTTTTTGACATTTATAAATTATACGCATTGAAATGTTCCATGTTTAACACGTTTAAGTTAATGCTCCTGTGAATATGTGTTGCGGTGAGAGTTTCTGTGTTTGCATGCATGCAAGTGTGTGAA
>JAKKZN010000006.1:23469489-23483220 GCA_033441825.1 Pangasius elongatus | reverse complement strand
CTCTCTCTCTCTCTCACACACACACACACACACACACACACACACACACACACACACACACACACACACACACACTTAATTGAGTGTTTTGGTTTTGCAGGGTGTCTCAGAGTGTGGAGAGGAACCGCGCTCACCTTCAGGCCGTCACTGACCGCATTAAACTGGCTCAAGCTCGAGTCCAAAAGATTAAAGGAAGCAAGAAAGCCACCAAGGTGATAAACACACTTTCAGTATGAACACACACACACACACGCACACACACACACACACACACAGATTTTTCATATCTGCTACACCATGCTGCTGTTGAATTCTCCATTCTGATTGGTCAGAAGGTGTTGATTAATGTTCTCTAACAGCAGCTCTGTCAGTAGCTCTGGACGTAACACAAACCACAGTTTTATATTAATGCACTCATTCGAACACAGTTTGGTTTCTATAGTAACAGCTTACACAGGGACTTTTTTTGGCAGACTGCGGGTATAATTTTATTATTAAAAAAATAAAAAAAATCAATCAATTTTGGCAAGTTGTTGTAGCATAAATGGTATAAAGCTGTGTTATTATCTTTGCTATCACACTATTTAATGACAACGAGAAAAGGAATTTTTAAACCTGCAGTGCAAAGGTCTTAGGCACATGCAAAGCAGTGCTGTACAGAAAAGATGCTTTCAGAAATGATGAATTTTATGAATTCTACATCTACAGCAAACAAAGCCAATATTTGGTGTGACAGCCGTTTGCTTTAAAAAAGAAGTAGTCAGTAGAAATGAGCTGGTCAGTTTTACTGAGCATCTTAGAGAATGTGCCACACACTGCAAAAAAAAGTCATCTTAGCAAGTGAAAATATCTTGAATATTGTCAAATATTTGTGGTAATTCTTATTATAAGATTATAATCAACCAAATATAAGATCATTAAACCTATGTCTGGACATTATTACTCATTTCAAGCTTGTAGTTTCTTATTCTCTTGGCAGATAATTCTGCTTCTTTTTAGAAATAAATGCTTAAAATGAGTTCCAGTAGAACTATTTCAAGCTTGAAATGAGTACAAATGGCTTGAAGTAGGTTTAATAATCTTATATTTGGATTATTGTAATCTTATAGTAGGAAATACTAGAGAAATGTGACTATAGTCGAGGTATCTCCACTCGATAAGATAAGATAAGTCATATTTTGCAGTGCAGCTCTTCTGGAGTCTCTGAGTGTTACCCTTGCTTCTTCTCCTGCAGGTAATCTCAGCAGCCTTCATTACGTGTTTTTGTCTGAAAAGTGGTCTCTTATGCAATATGTTAGACGCTTGACTGTTCCTCCTCGGAACTAAAAAAAACCCCACAATATCACCGTCCATCTTTATCATGATGTTTGTTTTAATCCGAATTGTTTCCTTCTTTTATGTTACCAGCTAACGTTACTTTTGCGGTTGATCTATTATACAGTTAATCATTGTACGTATGCAGAAGGGAATGATTTATATGCTAAAGTGTGCTGAAGTGACTAACACTTGGTATAGAAATAAAAATGTTAATTAAATAATGAGTTTGTTAATTCGTTATTCAGTTATTATTAAGAGAAAACATGTGAAATCTGAGTGTGCTGTAGCTGGTCATGGTAAAACCAGCAGAAGAAATAACACACGTTATTAGGTCCCTTACATAACTCAATGTTTATAACTGAGCCTGTAACTCCATTATTAATCCGTGGCCACTCGAAACACGCAGCATTTGCTTTGCAGATGATCTGCAGAATGGAATCAGTGCGCGCTAAATTACAAATCTGCATGCGTCGTACAGAGGCGCTTGCGTCTGATTAAAACATACCTGATTAGGCGTGCATATCGTTTATAGAAGCTAACAAATGTGTGCAGGTGCAAAAAATAAGGAGAGTGTGTGTGTGTGTGTGTGTGTGTGTGTGTGTGATCAGGTGTTTTCCAGTGCTAAATATCCCGCTCCTGAGAAACTTCAGGATTATTCTTCCATATTTACGGGTGCTGTGGATCCAGCATCTAAAAAACGACCTCGCTACAAAGTTCAGGGCAAGCTCCGCCCCCTGGATGACAAGGCCTTACAGGTGAGTGACGTCTTTATTCCTCCTCCACTTTTCCGTATTACGTCTGAATCCCTCAGTGATTTGATGTATGGTGGATAACCTGGCACTGCAGATTCCATATCCCATCATTCCCATCCCATCCAGTACCAGGCTGAAGTGAGACAAATCCGATTTTCTGTCTTAATATGGTACGGATCTTTTCGGACAGTGTGAACACTAAAATCCTTTACAGATCAGCCGCTTTCATATGTGGTCTAGATATACACTCACCTGACACTTTAATAGGAACACCTGCACCCCTGCTCATTCACATGGCTGCAGCACAAGCTATGAAATCATAAGGATAAGAGCTTCAGTTAGTGCACACATCAAACCTCAGATTGGAAGGAAGATGTGATCTCAGTGACTTTAAACATGAGAGAGGTCAGAGGAGAACACCAGACTTGTTAAGGAAGGCTACGGTGAGCTTAAATAACCACTCTTTACAACCGTGGTGAGCAGAAAAGCATCTCAGAACACACAACATGAACAAAAAAAATCACTATTTTGCAAAGAACCTTGTAATGGGAATGAAACCAAAGTTAGTTTTTTTTTGTTTGTTGGTTTTGGTCTTTGCTTGCTTTTAAAAGCGGATTTATTCATGTCCATGTTCTTGTGTGTTGCAGGAGAAGTTGATGTATTTTCCAGTCTGTGTGAACACTAAGAAGCGCTCAGAGGATGAGACGGAGGAGGGACTGGGGAGTCTGCCTAGAAACATCAGCTCCGTCAGCTCTCTGCTGCTCTTTAACACCACAGAGAACCTGTGTGTCTCTACACACACACACACACACACACACACACACACACGCACACACACACACGCACACACACACACGCATGCACACAGTGCCATACTTACCAGAGGTCTCAGAGCATTTCTATGTGAACACACATGGGACACATATACGTTTGTAAATGATGTCTCAGACCCTTACAAGTTTCTTACCCGTGTGCGTTTATGGATGTGCGTAGGTATAAGAAGTACGTGTTCCTGGATCCTCTGGCAGGAGTCGTCACTAAAACCCACAACACACTAGAGACCGAGAAGGAGGAAAAGCCGTTTGATGCGCCTCTGTCTATCACTAAACGGGAGCAACTAGAGAGACAGGTGAGAGTCAGACGTGAGAGAGAGATTCCGTGTTCCCGGAGTGTTATTGGGAGATACAGGTGGAACACGAACTTTCCAGTCAAAACGCAGTAAGCACAATCTCTTTGAGTTATACACAGCCTGATTTAGCTAGCACGCTAAAAACAAATCACAATACAGTCATGTATAGTTGGAGTAGTTGGCTATAAAGAACACAGTTTAAACCTAGCAAATGAATGTCATGCCTTTTGAAATATGAAGGATTCCATTGCTCCTGTTTTAATTACCTTTGCGTTTTTTTGACCACCACAAATGCACACTTTCAGATCTGCTCTGCGAAGAAGCTGCACTTTTTATCTGTTTATAGTTATATGGTAATGTTGTGGAACATCAGAAAAACTAGTTCCTGTTCTCACTTGCGTTACAAATATGAACGGATGTAGCCTTTCCCACCAGCCTCTCTTTTTCCCCCTCTATTTTGAAGTTAATAAGACAAAAAAAAACGCAGTATGCTACTGAGAAACCAGAAAGCGTAAAGTCCTGACGACTTTCCCACGGCAGAAAACATACTGGCTGTTACAAAGAGCTGACACTGAAGACTCCTTCCATAAATGTTGAACGTCTTCTTGCAGAAAGTTTCACAATATTCACCATATTCGGCATATTCTGCATTCACCGAACAAGTCCCTGTGTCAATTGTTACCATAGAAACGATAACACAGCTCACGTTACTGTCAGAGCCGCTGTCCTAGAGAATTAATCAACACCACCTGACTAATCAGAATCAAGATTTCACCAATTTTTTTTTTTTCTCAGACTGCAGAGAATTATTTCTACGTGCCAGACCTGGGGCAAGTGCCCGAGATCGATGTGCCCTCTTATCTGCCCGACCTGCCTGGCATCGCCGATGACCTCATGTACAGCGCTGACCTCGGCCCAGGCTTCGCCCCTTCCGGTGCTGGCGTTGCGACCATGCCAGAGCTGCCCTCGTTTGGCACAGAACAGGAAGAAGGTGATGGACACAGAGAACGCAGAAGCTAATTGGACTAAAGCAGAACTAGCGCTGTTTTTTTGTACAAAAGTTCATAGTTTTTGACGTTTTGACTCAATATTTTTCATATTTCAGGTTCCCAGTTTCGATCCGAGGCTCCTCCTCCACCTCCGCCCCCACCTCCTCCACCCCCTCCTCCTGAGTCTCCTCAGGTTACAGCTCCTCCCTCTGGAGCTCCTCCAGCCCCGCCTCCTCCTCCTCCACCACCTCCTGCTGTTCCAGATGACACAGGTGGTGGAGGTGTATCCAGTCATGCCCCGCCCACAGGTATTACTTGATCCATAAATTACAATTGTTTTAATATTAGCTTGTATTGTCACATTTTGATGCCTAAAAGTTTGACTTTGCTTCTAATTGTTGCATAAGTATTCACCCCCTTGAACCTTTCTACATTTTGTAGTGTTACAGTCTGGAACTAAAATGGATTTATCATGAATTATATGTCATAAATCTAAGCAAAATAATCCATAATATAGATGCTGGTGAAAATCAATATAGTTTACAAAATTATTTAATAAAAACAGTAATGAAAAATGTTGTGCTTGCATAAATATTCACTCCCTTTGCTGCGAAACCCCTGTATTAGTCCTGGTGCAATCAGTTTCCATCAGAAGTTGCATAATTGGTTGATTGGAATCCAACTGTATGAAGTTAAATGTCATGTGATCTCTCTCTCTCTCTCTCTCTCTCTCTCCACTGTACAATTATACTGTATTTTAATGTTTGTATTACACATCTAACTTTTACTAATACTTTTTTCGGTATCCTTTTAAAAAAGCTACACATGACCGACCTGTCGCTTTAAGTGTGTGTGTGTGTGTGTGTGTGTGTGTTAGGTGCAGTAAAAGGTGCCCCTACAGAGGTTCTGCAGCCGTCGGATGGGCGAGCCAGCTTGCTCGAGTCTATCCGTAACGCTGGCGGCATCGGCAAAGCCAAACTGCGCAATGTTAAAGAGCGAAAGATGGAGAAGAAGAAACAGAAGGAGCAGGAGCAAGGTCAGAGTCAGGGTCTGAACATATGTCAGACAAAACAGCACAAAACAGCACAGGATGCTCATGGTTGACTTTCCTATAAGCTCTCAAGGGTTTGAATAAAATTATGATTACTTCATAAAATGAATAAAACGCTCTGGTTCAGGATTGCTTCACTGGCATGGCAGAATATACGAAAATATTTAAATACTCCCGATTCATGTTGGACGTTTGGGGGACAAAGTTAGTGAGGCCAGATTAAGATGGTTTGGACATGTTCAGAGGAGGGAGAGTGAGTATATTGGTAGGAGAATGTTGGACATGGANGATAGGGATAGGTGGAGAGTGATGATTCGCTGTGGCGACCCCTGAAGGGAAAAGCCGAAAGAAGAAGAAGATTTAAATATTCCCGATATCGCTGCGCATCTGCGTTTGAGATGAAAATATTACTTTTACTGTATTTGCTTTATTACTACATTTTCTTGTCGGGTTGCAGTCACATGTTTTAATATTATTTTAAACCCCACTAACCCTTAACCCTGTTATTTTCTGTCCTTCAGTTGGAGCAGCAGCCAGTGGAGGAGACTTCATGTCCGATCTCTTTAATAAATTGGCCATGCGGAGGAAAGGTAGGACTTTAATCGATAAAACTTTTACTTTTGCCAATTTAACCGAATCATTTCAATTACGTACATCAGACAGACCAGAATGTGTTAAAAATCCTGACTAGTGGAGCGATTATTTTAATAACACAGTTGCTGTAATGCAGAAAGTCCTGGTCTAGTTTTAAAGAAACATCCGCAGTGAGTATGCAGTACTACATTACATGAGGAATAAAAGACTAGGGGGTGTGCTGTTGTAGGAAAATAATCAACATCAGGGCGGTGTGATAAAGCAGAACCCCAATTCCCAACCTGAAGTTGATTATTTTCCAATAACAGCGCATCCGGGAATGTTTTATTCCTCTTATACCACAGCGATTTGGCAACAATTCCAATTTTTCATTTATTACAAAATGACATTTCTAGCTGCTTTTAATTTTGCCTGCAAGACGAGTTGGTTCCTGTTATTAATTACATTCCAGCAGTCGTTCCCTCACCAGCCCCTCTTTTTAATGTCTCTCGAAGTTAATATGACAGAAACCCCTCAGCTCATCTCATCAAGCCAGAAACTGTTACAGACTGCAGACTCCTTCCATAAATATTAAATCAACTCCTTCCAGAAAACTTCACCATTACAACATGAATGAAGCCCATGCTCATAATGAATTATAGCCTCATTTATAATTTATTTATAAGCAGGTATTACTGTTCTATAAAAACATTTATAAAGACACAGTAAGACCTATACTTCATTATAATAACAGTTATAGTTACATTTCTGGTATTGTTCTAATTACTTACACCTGATGCATTTGCTTTTTTTGCCCATGCTCATAATGCATTATACACCGATTTATATGTATATATTTGTATTAATCAATCTTATGGTTCCATGGATGTATTTATAAAGCTGCAGTATCATAAATACTTCCATGGAACCATATGACTGACTAATTCATATTTATAAATAGGTGTATAATGCATTATGAGCATGAGCTTCATAGAAAGTGTTACCTAAGTTTTTTTTATTGTTAGGCTTAGATTATGTAGAGCTGGTATTCTAGAAAGTTCACGTTCTGCCCAATCAGATCTGAGAATTCAGCAGTGTGGAGGTATAACGCACAGTAGTATGCATAATAATAATAATTTATTTAATTAAAAAAAAAAAAAAATCTTATGTGCCATTTCAAAGCTGTAAAATTTCTCCTTGACAGGGCCTTTGCAAAACTCTGAAATGCTCTTTGTGATATCATGAATCGCCGTGTGTGTGTGTGTGTGTGTGTGTTGTGCTTCACACAACAGGTTGCTAACAGTCGCCTGATCCTGAGGTTTTAGTTTTACATCCTGCTAACGACTTATCGCTGTCCAATCTCTAGGTATCTCAGGTAAAGTCCCAGGAGGCGGAGACTCCACAGAACCGCCTGGCAGCTCCGGCAGCGCTTTCGCCAGAATGTCAGACGTGATCCCGCCCCTTCCTGCTCCCCAACAGCCAACCGCGGAGGACGAAGATGACTGGGAGGCGTAGCCAAAACAGACCACTTATGAATGACTCTTTAAGAACCGAAAGCACAGATGAACGTTTCGAAGCTGCGGCAACACGGCAGGCGTGAATTAGACAGGTCATGTTAAAAAAAAAAAAAAGTTCAAAGCTTTTTATGTCGCCTAACTTGTGATCATTTACTACAAATTTGTATCGGGGATAAAAAGATCCGATTATAAGTCTAAGTCTAGATGATGTAGGGAAACCTGTGTATATGTAATCTCATCCTTACCCTCACCTTTGTTTTAGTAGCACAATCAGATTATTGGGATTTTTTTGCCATGCTAATGTGTGGCAGATTCATAAAATGGAATATTCATGCAGTCAATTCTCCTGTAATAGAGGAAAAAAAACTATAAAATGTGAGAATGGTACATTCCCTGACTCAGTAGTACTGTGTATAGCACTGGAGAGGTTGTGTAACTCTGCACTCCGACTGGCAGCGACGCAACACGACAAAGCATCAGTTAGCGGTCGCAAACACGACGTGCTACATTAGCAACTTTGTTAGAAGAGGATAATAATCATAACCTTATTCATTGCACTTAACAAGCTGACTAGCTACTAGCTACTACTTTTTAGCTTGGTCAGTTTCCCAGTAACCGAAACATGGGACTGGGTGGAAAACTGGAGCTTTTACATGCCCAGTGGACTAATGGGTTTATGATTGATCCATCCCTGTATATGAAAAGATAAAATACTCAAAATAGGAAGGAAATGTGTGATTATTATTGTCTTATTGAGTATAAAATCCGGGCCTCTGAAGAGTGATGTGTGTAATTTGTGTAATTACATCCTTTACGCACTGATTATTTTCTTCCATCTGCTGGGAAAACACACGGCTCAGGCGCACTGTGCGCACGCAGCCTTAAATGAAGTTCTGGCTTTCTAAAAGCATCTGAGAGAAATAAAATCGTACATCAGCATGTGAGTGGGTTTATCATATATAATGTAAATGTCCAGTTCATCTCATTATACTGACTTTATTCACATTAAACTGTAAGTCTCACATGAGCGATGATTCAAACTCTGAAATTTGTACAACACAGGAAAACCAGCACGAGTCGAAAGAAACGGAGTGGAGGAGTGTTAATTATTTACATGGCTTTTACAGGAATACACAACTACATGCTCACAGGGTCTTTATAAAAAACAGAACTTGCATCTGGACAGATGTAAGACGACTTGAGGTCATGTGGCGTTCTGCTCAGTGCTGTGTTTGTCGCTTCTCCAAGAAAAACTGCAAAATCAGACAAATATTCAGACACATGCAGACCTAATACACAGACATACACTGCTAGACAAGATCACCTTCTGTCGTAGGCCAGCAGCTACTAACAATCATGTAAACAGATGAAAAGTTTTCACAGATGGAGCATTTGATCATGTACGTTAGTGTTTTCTCCAACACAAGTACTCATCACCAGGAAAACAAACAAATGTGATATTTTGAATGAAAATGGTGTACACCGTGAAAAGCTGACATGAGATTCTCGCTGTTATCTTAAACCACGTAGCTTGTAGTTAGCTCAGCAATAAAACACTTAGAGGTGTGTTCTTATTAGTGACATTGGTGATTTTCCTATAACAGCATGTCCAGAAGTATTTTATTCCCCTTATACCACAGCAATTTGCCTTTCAATTGTATTAATTAAAGATCTGTTTATAGTTACATTGAATGCTGTGAAACGTCAGCGCAAGTTAGTTCCTGTTATCACTTACACTATAGCAGCTATAAACAGTTCGGTTACTGAGAAACCACAAAGCAAACTCCTGCTCTGAAGACTTTCCGTGCTGACATTGGAGACTGAAAGTTGACTGAAAGATTCACCGTTTCAATGAGTACATGGTTTTCTTTCTGTTTATTACGAGGTTTAGATTAGAAAAAGAGACAAACACTGACTTGCGATCAACCCGATAAGTGGTTTGCTGGTGGCTGGTGTTAGACTACTAACATAAGTGTACAGCTGCACAAAGATAGAGCATTGTGTTTAAAAGTGCAGCAAGTTTTCCACTAATTGATAAACTGGTCATTTTTTTTAGACCGGTTTAAGAGGTATGATGGAAATCCCTCAAGGTGATGGAGAATTTGAATTTATGGGAATATGTAGAACTAAAGAAGAAAAGCTGCATCCCCTGAGCCAGTCTTAAGAGTGTTGTGCTGTGTTTAAATTTGTGCAGTGTCAAATCAAATCAGATCAAACGGAAAACTAAACAAAAGAATTGACTTAAATCTAATCAGACTCATCTAAAGGATGACTCATCAATGTGTGTGAAGATGCTCATAAACACTTATTTTGTGCATGTGTTTGTGTATAACTGCGTCCTCACCTTCCTGATGCTGGCAAAGGCCGGTCCGAAGTTGCTGTGAGTGCGTGTGCTGCTTCGGATCCACTCCGGAAGTTTCTGCAGCGTGCCAGTGCGGGCGTAGCGCCGGTCACACAACACAATACAGGCGTAATCACCCCTGTGACGAATCGCCCGGCCTGGGAGAGGAGACAGGAAGGGATAAAACTCAGGAAACAACATGCAGCACATTTCTTGTACACATACTAAAGGTACAGCTGCAAAAATTCTGCATCCCCCTTGATTTATTAGTGAAAATATATAAGGGAATTTATCTGAACGAGGCTCATAAAGGTGTCTAACGAATTAAAACGCACCACATGTCTACATTTCAAGACGTGAAAAAAGTTTAAAACATGAAAGGTTTAAGTTTGTACTTTAAATCAGAAAATATTGACCTGCCACAGTGCTAAGGAAAAGAATAGAAAGACAACAGCTAAAGCCATTATTCAGAAATGGAAGAAACAGACAGAAAGACATGACAAAAGAGCAACTAGGTAAAGATTTTTGAAATGATGGTGCACAAACCTTTGCACATAACCATGCAGTCAGCAATCAGCCTGCACAGTGTGTGTCTGTGCATACGTGAGCATACAAAGTTTTTATATCTTAGTGGGAACCATGTGTCCCTACAAGGATGGGAATGTCTGACAGATTTGATGTGGGGACATTTGTGTGGTTCCCACGTGGAAAACTGCAGCTTTAATTAACAAAACTAAACGGGCCAATACGTTTGCTTTTGGTTGCTGAGGTTAAGGTTAGGGTTAGATTTAGGTGTCGCACAGCATTAATTAGCCCCATTAATAATAATGTCAGTGGAAGCTGTATAGGCAGGTTATACACACAAATCCTCATTATACCTATTGACTGGTTAACAGACTTCATGCACAGGTTTTCGATTAAAGCCTTCCCTGGACTTCTGCCATCCACATGAGGCTGAAAAGAGAATAGAAGTAATAAAATGATTAGATTTAATGATTCTTTAGAGATTTTCTTGGTGATGTTATAAAATAAAATTTATTTGGTTCATCACTAACCATGTGTTTGTCTAAATACGCCATTTTCTCCTGAAGTTCAGGGGACTTGATGTTGGGGTACGGCATTCCGACCATCACAATACATCTTAATACACACACACACACACACACACACACACACACACACACACACGCATGTAGCAGTGTGACGATGTTGAAGAAACGTGCAAAAATTTTCATGTGAACCCAGTTTACATTGTGCCAATGCAAGCGAAAATATAATGAGCTCCATAGCAGTAACTGAGGAGGCATTTTAACTGGAGATAGAGCTCCAAAGTTGGCTAAAATGACCGGCTTCTGCAACGTCTTTCTTAGCACTGTAAATTGCAGCGGCGTGGGGCTGGTGTTATTTGGAAGCAACTGAAGAGCACTTTTTAAACTGTTATGAGGTCGCATAACATGTAATGTGTGTCTGTTGTGATCTGGCGCTATCAGGCCCATCATGCTCTCTGCATATTTTAACTCAGACTGGGACCTCTGGCTTTCAAACAGTACAACTGCCTTAGATGCATAATTAACAGAATGCTAATTTTCACAATGTGAATCGCACATTCCCACGATGCACATTATCACGTTTTGCATCGCAATGTGTCATTACACCCCTGCTATCTCATGACCACAGCATCGAATCAAAACCATCGGACTTTTGCTAATATAGTTGATTTTTGGGTGGAGGTTAGATTAGTACGAGTCGTGTGCATGGTTTGTCAGAATCACTCTCACCTGCCCAGATCATCTGAGAAGTTAATCCCTTCACTCATCTTTCCTCCAACCACAGAGAATAACAGCGCCCCCGACTGACCACCTCCAGTATTGCTGCAGCGCTACAGCAGATAAATGCACCACAATTTAACTCCACTGGGCAATATGACAATATACAGATATCATGATAAGTGATCTCACAATATACTGTTCTGATTTTTCAGCATTTTTATAACAATTAAAAACTCTGATTGAAATCAGGAGTTATTAGAGCTATTATATTACATATAAGGGCATGGTGTTTTAGGAAAATAATCAATGTGAAGAAGCCTGATGCGAAGCCTCACAGTTGCAGTTTCCACCATGAAGCTGATTATCTTCCTATAAGAGCATTTTTTCCTTTTATAGCACAATTTTTCAACGATTACATTTGTTTTTATTAATTAAAGAATGACTCATCATATTTTTAAAGTTATAGAAAATTAATCACCTTCTGACCAATCAGATTCAACACATCAATAGCGCTGTGGTAAAATATATAACAATATACTGATATTAAACATTTTATACCGAATCTTTAAAAGTGTAATTTTAAAAAAAAAATTATCTCCATTTCGTTGTTATTTTACTCATTTTTGTAGATTACAAAAAAAATACATTTAATGATGCATGTCGTATATCGTAGAAATGCCTTCAGGTATCGTGATATGATATTTTTGTCATATCGCCCAACCCTAATTTAGATATCACACACACGCATGAAAAATTTGTGTCATTAAAAACACACCTGGATGCACTTGGAGAACTCAGACAGCACTTGCTCCACCTGACTCGCTTTCTTCGGTTCCTGGAAAATCTGAATTGCACATAAACACATTAATATAAACTTCGCTCTGAACTTTATTTACCTTGTTAGTTTGTGACGCTGGTGAAATTGTGCAAAAGATGAAACTGTAATATTCCATCAAAATACAAAGATTCTGGCTGTCTCAAAATCTTCTGATTTTTAGTACTTTTAGTCACTCACTCCAAAATTATTGGCACCCTTCAAATAGTTTCTCCAATTCTTTAAAACAAATAACTTAAAGTTGGAGAAACTATTTGAAGGGTGCCAATAATTCTGGAGTGAGCGAGGTGGTAGTAAAAGTCTTCTGATTTTTAGTACCACCTCGCTCACTCCAGAATTACTGGAACCCTTCAAATCGTTTCTCCAAAGTTTTAAGTAACTTGTTTTAAAGAGTTGGAGAAACATTGTACCTTTCTTTGAGCAAAAATCCTTAGAAAGTACATCAAGTGTAGTAATGTGTACAAATATTGACCTTCTTTTTGGCTGCAAGTCGTTGGAGGACTCCGTTACTCTCCCAGTGTCCCAGAATTCTCCTCTCGTACTCATAGGAGGGGAAGAAACAGACCACGCCTCCTGGAACCACGTTGCACAGGTTGGACAGAACACGCCCTGTCTCCTCCATCTGAACACACACACACACACACACACACACACACACACACACACACACACACACACACACACACACACACACACACAGAGAAATAGAGTGTTATGTGCATAAACAATGCCAGTGATATTAGCAATATTATGCTATTATGGATGTGAGGATGACATGGTGGTGTTTTCTAGATGTCTCTTCATACATGATATTTTTAATAAGGGTAAATAATAATAATAATAATAATAATAATAATAATAATATTATGTTTCTTAAAATGTGCTTAAAAAACGTATTTGTAATGATAAGGGGTAATTTAACTAGAATTAAAATGTACCTTGAATTAAAATGTTTTGCTCTTTTGAGGGCAATTTTTTTTCCTATAAAGGAAGGATTCAGTGACACCAATGCAGGAGGTTTGGATTCACAGGGGTGTGTGTGTGTGTGTGTGTGTGTGTGTGTGTGTGTGTTGTACCATCTGTGGTGTGTCTCTGGTCTGGAAGGTAAACTCCAGCTCCTGTCCAGACGGTCCAGTGCAGAGGATTATGGGTAGAATATTCTCCGCAGGGATGACATGACCTGAGGCACAGAATTTTACAGACATGAATAGGTCTGTAGTTATAATGAAAGCAACTCACACTCGCACCCTCAAACTCACTCACTCACTCACTCACTCACTCACTCACTCACTCACTCACTCACTCACTCACTCACTCACTCACTCACTCTTACCACATGAAAACTCTGCAATGCGCTCATTAGGAACTCCAGCTGAAAGGAGAAGCTGCTCCTTAAAGTCTGAGACCTGTGACATGAAAAAGTGTTAAGGCATTCAGTTAGTAAGCCTTGCTGTGTGT
>JAKKZN010000006.1:23445091-23460788 GCA_033441825.1 Pangasius elongatus | reverse complement strand
AGAAAAAACAAAAAATTATTAGAAGCTAAAAAACACATCTCAACCAGGGGTGCCAATAATTATGGAGGGCACTGTATGTTTTAATATAGAAAAGGGGGTTGGTTGGCGGATTAGTAGGGAAAGACTTGATACTGTTTTCGCTGCAGGTGGAAGCAGCAGTGGGTCTAAAAATGACCAACTGCTCCTTTAATGTCAACCAGAGCCTTTAATGATAATAGATTAAAAGCTCGCCTAATAGCCACCTAGGAGGTTATTATGCATACTCTGTGTGTGTGTGTGTGTGTGTGTGTGTGTGTGTGTGTGTGTGTGTTGGGATAAATTCACAGGGATATATTCACATATTTACAATACATTTTTGTGAATGCATTTATTTCTGTAAAGCTGCTTTGTGACAGTGTCCATGGTTAAAAGCGCTATACAAATAAAATTGAAGTGAATTGAATTGCGTGTGTGTGTGTGTGTGTGTGTGTGTGTGTGTGTGTGTGTGTGTGTGTGTGTGTACCTGTCTAGACCCGAGATTGACCAAGCTGACTGTGGAGCTATACGGACTCTTCTGCACTTCGTGCACAAACTGGGCCAGCTGTGAGTGTGTACGGCTGCAGTAATAAATCTGATATAAAGAAACATAAAATAAACAAACACAAAAAAACACACATCACATTACATGCATCACACACACGCTCATGCTCACTTAAATTATTTCATGATTATTTAAATTTAAACCTGAAAAGCATATACCACAGGAAGTCAGAAACCAATGAGAATATGTTGAGTAAATATGTAGATCTGAATATGCTGAGCAAAATCCTCAAAAACTCTGTTACTCTCATTGGTTCGTGACTTTTCGGACACCCTGCACTCTGTGGGCCACCGTAGATCCTGGGGGTGAAGTTTGTGAACATGGGCAGGAATGGTGGAGTAAAAAAACAAAAAAATCTTTCAAATATCGAACCCATGTAACATTTAGAGTCCTGATCTTGTGTGGAAAAAAAGACTAATCCTACCTAATGCACGTCTAAATCATAAAATCTGAACATTCACGATATGCGAAAATAAAATATGCCATATATACATGCATGTTACGACATCAAGAGACACAAGGATCATTTAGCCAAGACGCAGGCCTACATTAGGTGGCTCTCTTTAAGTGTAGGATCTTTAAAATTCAAATGTGGACCTTTTTTAGTTTTCAAATACGCAATTATCCAAATTTGAATAGTACTCAGACAGAGCTAATTAGAACCTGTCTAATAACTAAATACATGTACAAATGTACAAAACAAATTTGAGATCACAATCCTTTGTTTTCTGTTTTTTTTTTTTTTTTTGGGACCGAACACAGATAATAAAATGTATGTGCTCATAAATGTAAATAATACACACCTTAGTGACGTGCTCTTCCTCCAGATCATCGTCATCATCATCATCATCATCGCAGAGCCTGGAGAAGAGTGAGCATGAACATCGAGAGTTAAAGAAATGCTATAACAAACATAGAAACGTGCACACACACACACACACACACACACACACACACACACCTGTTTTTGGCTGTGGCTTCTTCATCGCTTTCATAATCCGCAACAACGAGCCCGTCCTCGTCCTCGTCGTCTTCGTTAGGTCCTTCCTCTGAACCTGCGTCCTGCTTACTGAACTGCAGCAGCTTTTCAGTCTCGCTATTCTCACTGTTCTGTGGATATAAGGGCAGTTTTTAGACACGCAAATGCATGAGCACACAAAAATACACTGCAGTACACAGGGGTGGCTGGTATTAAAGCGCTATTAAAGCGGTACTCCCTCATTTTACAAAGATATATATAAATATATATATAAAAAATAGGGCTGATTTCTTTCTAGCCCAGACTGTAGACTGCCAGGCAATTACACAGACTGACACACCCCCTAGATTTGTCTCCATCTACGCTGAACGATGAGACCTCACTATCTAATCCTAATAATTTCACCGCTGAACGACAGATATTAAATTTTAGCACCCATCGAACATCACGACCAGCCGTCACTGATAATACACAAACTGACTTTTCTCTTCATGGAGTACTTAAGCTGAGCATTGTGTCTGATCATCTCCAGTCGGTCCTCTCTCCTCTTCCTTTTCATCTCTTCATCCTGGGAAAGAAAGAATGAACACAGGATATCTATGAATATAGAAATATGTTAAACTTTGCGGAATCATTGCAGCTCTTCTCAGATATTTCATGTACTTCCATGTACTATATTTATCACATTTTCATCACACTGGCACTAGCACATACTGCACCTTTTGCAACTTATTAATACGGTCTGGTGCCAAGAGATTCGATACTCAGATTGTTTTAGTTTCCCCACCTTTAATTTGTTCACCATCTCTCTCTCCGCTCTTTTCTGCACAAACTCTGAAACCCAGTCCAGCTCTGCGTCAGCGCCGCTCCCTCTTTCCTCCTCCTGAACCGTGATTCCGTCCCCATCTTTTCCTCCTCCACCTACTGACGGCATCACGACTCATCAGTTCATCCCGACAAAGCTGTTCAAAGGAGCTATGCAGGATTTGATTCAGAAACGTTGGAGATTTCTGCTCTTTCCTTGTCATGAAATTGCAGACCTTCTCAAGACGTCATTCACAGATGCATTTTTAATCATTTTTCTAGGCATTTTTTTCTCCATTAGGGATAAATTCTCCATGTCCATTGTTAAAAGCGCTGTATAAATAAAAATTGAATTGAATTTTTAAATGAAAGTCATTAACTGTAGCACGGAAATGTTAAAGGTCATTGATTTTATCATGAAAAAGGGAACCACGAAATGTGAACTACTCTAGTAAGGATGTTTCACCGCACCAAATAAAGAAAACGTACTACTTTTAGATAATTGAGAAGTTGTCTAGAGGAAATGAGTTTTGAATTTTGCTGCACTTTTCCACCCGACAGTGCACTGCATCATGGCGTAGTTACTAGTCTAAAGCCTGCCCTATCCATCCCCGGCTTGAGTGTTCATTTCCCGTCATCTAATGCTACATATATTATTCACAATGGCAGGACTGTACTGTGGTGCAGCGGGTAACGTTGGTGCCTCACAGCTGTTCTGATCCTGAGCTCAGTTTACTGAGAGGAGTTTTGCACGTTCTTCCCCTACTGATTTCCCTGTTGGTTTCTCTGGTGTGAATGAGTGTGTGTGAGTGTGTGTGTGTGTGTGTATGATACCCTGAGGTGGACAGGCGTCCCAGTCTGGGTGTATTCCCGTCTCACACCTAGTCTCTGGTTTCCAGGATAAAGCACTTACTGAAGATAAATGAATCACTCATAACAGAATTAAACTCTCACTGGCAAACTGTACACAGTACAGAATGCACAGCTCACAGTGGTAGGGTGGCACAACATAATACATGATACATAATTAAAACATTTAAAAATAAAAAATAGATATAATAATTAAAGAAAAAACACCACACATTATCCAAACATTAGGGAATCGATTCACTCTGAATAGAATCAAAAAGAATCGATTCGTGAATCACCTGCCCTCGCGCTCACTGTGTGCTCCAGGAGCTTCGCAGCTTCTTGTTGTTTCTTCTCCTCGAAGTCTTTCAGCCATGTGAGCGCACCACAGATCAGACTCAGAGACTTCCCCTGCAGATCACAAGCCAGCAATGAAACCACTAATGTAAAGCATGGACGGGTAAACAGAAAGATCCGTGCAGACTGACCGTGCCGGTGGGGCTCTCGAAGATGCCCACTTTGCCCTGCTCGAGCACGGCGTACAGCGCCTCCATGAAGCGCTCCTGGATCGGATACGGCTTAAAGGGAAACGGGAAGCGACTGACGCCATTCCCGTTCTCCATTTCAACCACCAGTGCCTCAAATCAAAGCTGAAACACCTCGACGAAAGATCGCTTAGCTACTTCAGCTGTTCGCACTAAACTTCCTTGAAGGTCCGCGCCATGGATGTGTCTCAGCCAATCAGAACGAGACTCAACCTACTCCGGTTAGGGATCATCATCAAATGACCACTTTCACCAAATGAAACATCCGACCTTCTGCCTCATTTATTAAGCTGGATACAGACGGATTTGTTCGCAAATCATTCGTATGAGCGTTTACACAAGAAAACTGGTATTCATAAAAATCTTTTAAATTCATAAAACATATTTGTGTCCTACTCGTGCTCCTGAGTGTGTGTAAGAAGACTAACGTAAACCTCAACTTGATCGACTTCACGTCATAATCTGCATGGATTTCTGCACTGTTATATGTATATGGAATATACTGTCGAGTTTAAATTGCTTCTTTCTATTACTTTTACAGCATTTATCCTTATCCAGAGCAACTTAAGAGTGACTTATAGAAGTGCTTTAGATTCTCTGTCAAAAACACATCCTCATGCTAGTTAGTTAATCAAGGACTAAGAGTACTATCAAGAACATTTTTATGAAACTTGAAAGTTGTTTTTTTTTTGTTGGCACTAATTCAAGACTACGAAAAATAAAGAAAGCGAGCCAACACACACCCATAAATTAAGACTAATAAAACTAATCATTCAATATGACAAAAGAAATGGCGCTGTATAAATGAAGGATCGGACGGTCTGTCTGCGCAGAGCTGTAAGCTGTAAACAAATGCATCATCTGACGGAAGATTAGCGCTTCCTTATTATTGTTATTATTATTAATAAGAAGTTAAAATGGATCCCTGGTGGACTAGTGGATAAGGATCAAGGCCTGAGCTGTGGCCTGGGTTCAATTCCTGGGCAGGGACCCAAGCCTGCCAATGGGAGAGTACTGTAAGTGCCTGTCCCAAGCCTGGATAAAATGGGAGGATTGTGTAATCCTGCATCCTGTGTAAAATCTATGCCAAATCTGCTGTGGTGACCCCTTAAGAAGAGCTAAGGTGTTAAGAAGTTAAAATAATTTCCACTTCTGTCTTTCAGCCTTTACCCTTATCACTCATTTCGTGCTCACAGCTGTCTGTGTGCTTGACCTTTTATGGAGTTTTGTGGGCGTTACTACATGCAAATGAGCTGTGTCAGGAACGCGCGTTGCACTTCACAGGTGATTAAACTACACATGTGAGTAACTTGAGTGTGATGGTAAGGTGTGTACAAACTTTTGCCCATAGAATCTAAGTTATGATATTAACATAACGGAACAGAAAAATACAAATAACTCATGGCTTTCCTTAATTTCAGGCAAACCACATGTAATGGTATTGCCCGACTTTCGTTCTGCAGCTGGTCAGTAATTTGTAGACGGTCCCTGAAGGGGCAGCGCATCTCCCCTCGAGTCGCTCTGGAAAGTTCGGTGCCCTTCCTCCTGCTGAACCGTCTAGAAGCTGCTGCACGCCTTTAACTGCACTCTCTCACACACACCCCTGCACCTTGTATTAGTTTATGGAAATTGAAACGGGCTTCTAGGCAGCATTTTGTATAAGAATTAGGAGCTTACGAGCTGTAAGGACTGACAGCTAGCTGCCACCCTTCACATCTCATTCACTCAGCCGCAGGTGGACTGCAGTAATAACCTTAAACTTACACCTTTCACTGAACCATGACTGCAGAGGAGTTGGCAAACGACGGGCAGAGCATCCTCATGGAGGGAGAGGACATCACTCCTAAGAAAGATGGAGGAGTTTTGAAGGTAACTTGATTTGTTTACAAACGTTATTGCAGGTTCGGTGGCGTGCGGTGGCTAGGCCGGTGTGAAGAGAGGCTAGCTGGCTAGCAAGCGCAAACTTTGTCCACAGTGCCTGGTGGACAAGCATTGCAAGCTAACACTGATTAAAATGAAGCTGTAAAAAGAAAAAAAAAAAGGTCCGAGAATCGTATATGATGCTAAAGCTATAGAAATGCTATCGTGGTAGAGATGCTAGCATGGCTACTTAGCTAGCTGGTCGCATGGCAATAAGCAGCTTTTCAACTGAATGACGCGAGGTGTCGTTTAACACTGATAAGTTTGTTTATTCGTCCAACACATAACACAGAGTAAATGATGTATTAAAAAAAAGAGACAGGAGAGACAGGCGGTGTTCATTACTCAGGTGTCTGTTTATTTCAGCTTCCAGAAATTGCCGGAGAAATTCTGGAGGCTTCCCGAGCGCGCGCTGACTTCAGCTCACAAACACTGCATGGCGCAAATTGTCTTAAACTCTTTAAAGGTGCAATAGACGTTTTGTTTTGTTTCTTTTTTTGTACAGATAACATTGAAGAACTGGAAATATGCAGAACGTGAGCCTTGGATTAGGCTTTGGCCTTAGCGAAAGTGTATTAAATAGATGAGAAATTCCATTTGGAATTCAGACTTCCGGGCCGGAAAGCTTGTTTGTGTTTGAATGAGCCTCCTAACAGTCTTTTGGGCACAACAACTCTACTGAGTGTCTGAAAAGTCAGGAACCAATGAGAAAATGTTGAGCAAATATACTGTGCAAAATACCCCCCACAAACATGATTACAGTGGCTGAGAAAATGTGTAGAGCGTAAGAGTGAACACGTAGACCGTAAGCTGTAAATAATAAATACACAGTGTTACATATGTTGTGTTACTCTCATTGGTTCTTGACTTTTTGGACAACCTGTACGCTACCGTAGATCTTGGTAGAAAAAAAAACATTATCCAAATGTCGAACCCACATAACTGTTAGAGACCTAAATGGTGGGGGTGGGGACTAATCTTACCTAATGCACCTTTAAGCTCTGTACGTGATTATGTTCTTTCTTTGGTTAATTACCTGACTGGATACCTGACATTAGTAGTGCGTGTCTCTTTTGTAATGTCACTTCCTTGTGTCTGCCTGTAGCTGGTGAAGAGAGAGGGCACAGGTACAGAGACACCTATGACGGGTGACAAAGCGTTCGTGCATTACGTCGGCACTCTTTTGGACGGCACTCAGTTCGACTCCAGCCGCAGTCGAGACAACAAATTCGCATTCGTGTTAGGAAAAGGTGGGTTTGACGCATTGCATAAACCTTCTTGCAAATAAGAGGCATCCAAAAACCTGCTTTGTCAGATCCATAATTATTGGCACCCTTCAAAACACTGCGGAGAAATCATTACATAGAATAGGGATGTAACGGATAATCAGATAATGCATTCTAAACGGATATGAATAGGAGGCACACTATTCTCCCCCCCCCAAGAAAGCTTGCCAGAAAGATTCACAGCGAACAAGAGGAGCGCACCGGGACTGGGATCCCACGTGTCATATTTTAATTTTTTTATTTTAAAAGTTTTTACTTTGAGAGGGCAGTCACATGTGAAGCTGGTGGGACTAAAAACACCACAAAGATCGCATTCACTTCCATCATCCACAGTAACTTTCTGTTGACGGCCGTGGTGGTTTAAATTGCTGGTAGATTTTTTTTATACTTTAAGAAATAGAACTCTATTCACTAGAAAGTACAAACAAAACCAGGGAGTGTGCATGCACAGACCAATTATGAACCAGAGTGATGAAGCTGAGGTCGAGGAACTGTCATAGACACTGCTGCCTTTTCTACCCCTG
The DNA here is from genome assembly GCA_033441825.1 of Pangasius elongatus. Lineage (NCBI taxonomy): Eukaryota > Metazoa > Chordata > Actinopteri > Siluriformes > Pangasiidae > Pangasius > Pangasius elongatus. The sequence goes on along the minus strand of JAKKZN010000006.1, from coordinate 23,453,301 downwards.
GGATTTTTTCCATTGTATTGCAATGTTTCTGCAGGCAGGAGGGGTGTAAAGAAAATCAGATGGATTTGAATCAGAAGATCAGCCCAACAGTGTGCGATATTGCGATCGAAAAAATCGATGCATACTTTGGAGCACTGAATGCAAGTCAGTGTCATTGTGTTGTTTCGCTAATGTACAGAAATCTTTGCATACAGGAATAACATTTTCCACTCAGTTGAATAGGGATGTAACTGTATACGCATACGATATTTATAACGAACAGATGTGTTCTAAACAGATACAAATACAAATAAGCGGATCTTTTTCCCCTGACTATTCTCAGTGGCTCCAGTAGCCCGACCTAAATACCACGTTACTGAGATCCAGAATGAAACCGTATCTGTTCCACATTTCTGAAAAGACTGGGCTGAAATTATCAAATGAAATGCCGCCATGGAGTCAACCGCTGTGTGCCTGTGCGTTTCTAACCGTGTTAGACAGGAAGAGACTCAGTGCTGTGTTTGTGTCACAAATTAGATATAATAGAGGGTGCCAATAATTTTAAAAAACAGTTTGCAGAAATTTAAGAATTAAGAGATCTTATTTTGTATGCTATAATAAATGTAGCCTATACACTGTCCCCATTTGAGCATCTCTAAAATCATGTTTCATGTGTATTAAGTTTTGCACATTTACATGAATAGTGCCAGTATTTTACTGTGTGTGTGTGTGTGTGTGTGTGTATAAATATATATGAATAAAATTAAACTTGTATATATGGACTGAATGTGCTGCAGGTCAGGTGATTAAAGCATGGGATATCGGCATTGCAACTATGCGCATTGGTGAAATCTGCCAGCTGATCTGCAAACCCGAGTATGCGTACGGATCTGCTGGAAGCCCACCCAAAATCCCACCCAGCGCCACCCTGGTGTTCGAGGTTCTGTCATGCTTAGCACTTATTTTTTTCATGGGGGCAAAAATTTTTGCCTCTTGGTTAATTTTTCTGTTCGTGTGGCAGGTCGAGTTGTTTGACTTTCATGGTGAGGACATCACAGAGGATGAAGATGGTGGAATTATTCGTAGAATCATCACTAAAGGAGAGAGTTACTCTAAACCACACGAGGGTGCATCTGTGGAAGGTAAAACACACACACACACACACACACACACACACACACACACACACACACACACACACAGAGCAGGGCTATTCTATTCCCTTATTAAATGATTTAAATGCACTTGAATATTAATGGAGCCGTCCACCCTGAAACGCATTAAATACGTTTATAATAAAGTAATTGTGGTGTGTTTAGTGTTTCTGCTAACTTGTTGGGCTGTATTCAAGAATCTCAGATATAAAGGATGTCAGTCAGGTTAGCTCCTGAGCAGTAAGGGTTTTCTCCTCAGTCTCCATTTTCCAGCTACGCTCAAAGGCATATTAATGAGAAATCTAATGTAAAAGTAGTGGAGATGTTGGTGCAGATGTTGGACTCAAAGTTACAGAATGCAGTGCAGCTATACGTCGCACCTGTAGCAAATACTTGGCTGGTCAGTGACCTACGAGATGACGAGCGTGACGGCTTTGGAGCTTTGGACGCTCATGTGTTTGAACAAGAGTGTACAGTTGAGAAGGTGAGAGAGCTGGACAGCCTAAAGGACTAAAGCGCCGCTGCATCACTCTCTTTAGGTAGAGATGAAGTGAGGACTAAATCCCACTGCACTGATTTTATTAGGTACTCAAATGGCAACGTAGGAAACCGTGAAGTGAAAATAGACTGACATGTAGTTGGAAGAGGTTTAGATTAAAAACGTCATCTCAGAATTCCATTATAGGACATTTAGGGTGGATTTTTTCCTTTAAAAAGACTGTAATGGCAGGAGCAGTAGCGTCATACAGAAGGAGATTCACATCACAGAAGATGGCGTGCAAAAGGCATTTTGTTAACATTGTTCTCGTTAATCGTTCAGTGCACGTGGTGGGAACGCACGAGGGCCGCGTGTTCGACGATCGGGATCTGAAGTTTGAGGTGGGAGATGGAGAGAATCTGGACCTGCCGCTCGGAGTGGAGAAAGCGCTCCAGGCTATGGAACAGGGCGAGGAGTCCCTGTTCATCATCAAACCAAAGTAATTACACCCTTACACTTTTGTCCATATTCACTGTAAAATCAATTAATCACACATTTCCTCCATGCTCAGGTGAGTCAGGTTACTTATCCAACATTAGCAAGCACATACTCCTTTTAAGAGCGCAGGCTTTTGCTGTAAGAGCGCACAGACTTTTGCTGTAAGAGCGCGCAGGCTTTCGCTGTAAGAGCGCGCAGGCTGTAAGCGCGCAGGCTTTCGCTGTAAGAGCGCGCAGGCTGTAAGAGCGCGCAGGCTTTCGCTGTAAGAGCGCGCAGGCTTTCGCTGTAAGAGCGCGCAGGCTTTCGCTGTAAGAGCGCGCAGGCTTTCGCTGTGAGCGCGCAGGCTTTCGCTGTAAGAGTGCGCAGGCTTTCGCTGTAAGAGCGCGCGCAGGCTTTCGCTGTAAGAGCGCGCGCAGGCTTTCGCTGTAAGAGCGCGCGCAGGCTTTCGCTGTAAGCGCGCGCGCAGGCTTTCGCTGTAAGCGCGCGCAGGCTTTCGCTGTAAGCGCGCGCGCGCAGGCTTTCGCTGTAAGAGCGCGCGCAGGCTTTCGCTGTAAGAGCGCGCAGGCTTTCGCTGTAAGAGCGCGCAGGCTTTCGCTGTAGCTGTAAGAGCGCAGGCTTTTTTGCCGATTCACCATTTTCTTTGTGTCTACTTTCAGATATGGCTTTGGAAACTCGGGCAAACCCAAATTTAATATTCCACCTGGTGCAAAGCTGCAATACAAAATCAAACTGACAAAGTTCGAGAAGGTGAGTGTGCTTGAACGTTCTCACGTGTACAAATCACACTTGTCGTGTCTCTGAAATGAAAATGGGTGTTTCAGAACTTTTTGTACCTGTTCCTAAGTGTTTAGAGCACCAATATGATCAAATATCTGAAAGAAATGAAATACAAAAACGTATTTCTGGAGGTATTCTCATTTTAATTTTATAGTTCATGGTTCCAGTATTTGATGATTCCTAACTAGACACACCTTTTATTTATTTATTGATTGATTGATTGATTGATTGATCATCCAGTTAGATGCTCTCTCAAACCTTTTATGTCCTGCCTCTCTACAGTAGCCGCTTGTTACCTCATTAGTGTGTTAGAAGCAAAAAATTGCCATCCGTGCATTCCTTCCGTACACTCTTCCCTTTTCCAATCATTGCCTGGTTAAGGAAAAAAAAAAAAAAAGTTAGCTAGCTTTTCTAACCATCCACAGGAACTGCTCTACCATCTTCCAGCATCCATTAGTCCGTTAGTTCAAGTGTGGTCATGGCAAGTAGTTGCAGCTCATGTCTTTTGTTTTTCCCCCATTTCATTCTTTCATTCATTCATCCTCATTAAGAGGAGGATGAAGTTATTGTGGTCAGGGCTGCGGTGGAGCCGGAGCCTATCCCGGGAACACCAGTGTACGTTAGTGTGGTGCGATTAGTCACTGAACGTGCCGCTTCTGCACCGATGCGATGCTAATTGCAGTAGGACGCTGTGCTGATGGTGTGCTCAGTGTGTCCGTTTAGACCAGCGGGATGCAGGAAGTACCCCCTGTAACATTTTTTTGCACCTTCTGTACATAAGTCATCCATTTCCCTGTACATATCTCCCTCATAGCTGTATATCCTTATTTGTAATTTATTGTAAATATGCCACTTATGCACTTCTGGTTAGATGCTATGTTTCTGGGAATGTCAGTTGCTGATGCTGCTGCTGTCAATCATTATGTGATCTGACAAAATGTTAGTTTTGTTTGCCTTTATCTCTAAACTAGCTAGAATTAAATTGTGCTTAAGTATATGTGATTTATGTAATTAAATAAACGTGCACTAAGTAAATGTGTCCTTGTTTTGGAGGCTTTCAGATATATTTGTGCGTCTGAACGTGTGGTGTTTTTCTGTTTTTCTTCTTCATCTGCCTTCTTTACTGCCACCTAGGCTAAAGAGACCTGGGAGATGAGCATCCGTGAGAAAGTGGAACAGAGCATTATCGTCAAAGAGAAAGGAACGCAGTACTTCAAAGTATGAGCCACACATCAGCAGTGGAGATTCGAATCCAGTTGATTGTTAAATTCCAAGCTGCCTGTTAACCATTGCTGATTGTTTGTGTTGTAGGATGGCAACTATAAGAAGGCGGTCGTGCAGTATAAGCGCATCGTGTCGTTACTGGAGCATGAGTCCAGCCTGCAGGCCGAGGAGGAAGAGAAAGTCAAAGCCCTGAAACTGGCGGCTTACCTCAACCTGGCCATGTGCTATCTTAAACTACAGGAGCCCCGCCCCGCCCTCAGGAACTGTGACAAGGTCCAGGACTCTTATTCACTGCTAATCTGACACATCCGTATTTCTCTACATACGGCGTAATGATGTCATTTATAAGTTGTAATAGCAACACTGTGTGTTCATATCACATAAACCATGAAAGTGAAAATTGTGATTTTTATCTTAAATGTTGATGTTTAAAATGTAATAGGTTTATACCTTTGTTTAAACCTGGTGTTTGTTATTGGCCATTGTAGAAGAATATTCTGGGATAAAAGTTAATTATTTTATTTTTTAAGTATTAAATTGTCATATTCAGCTGTACACTATCTTAGATTTTAGGCGATCTAAAGTAATTTAATTTATTCTGTTATTTTCCTGGTCCATAAAAGATCAACTTGCACAAGGCTACACATGTTCCAGGATAAAGCCCCGTAATATTTCAGAGAGTTGTAATGATTGATTTTGTGTGTTTTACAAATAAACACAATAATATAATTAGGGAAGTTGGAATGCTATAAACACTTTTGCTCTTGGTTAAATTCAAATCTGTGTTCCTTTAGTCCTGGCGTGTGTTCAAGCATGTTTTTTTTTTCTTCTTTTCCTCCCCTTCTGCTGTCTTCTTATCATTTTTCCTCATGGAGCTAAAAACCTGTTTGGATTTTTCTCAGCTGGTTTGTAACTGCTTTGTGGTGTTTCTTCATAGGCACTGCACCTGGATGCGAACAATGAAAAAGCTTTGTTCAGGCGAGGAGAAGCGCTGTTCGTGATGAAGGAATTCAATCGGGCGAGAAGAGACTTCCAGCGTGTGGTACAGCTGTATCCGACCAACAAGGCGGCGAAGGGCCAAGTGCTGCTGTGCCAGAAACACGGCAAGGAGCAGCGTGAAAGCAACAAACGCCTCTACGCCAACATGTTCCAGAAGTTTGCCGAGAGGGACGCTAAAGTAAGCGTGTAGAGTTGAAATGATCTTAGCAGCCCTGTATGCACACCCGTCCTACGATCGTACGGATGATCAATTAAACGAACAAAAGAACGTGAACAAATTGTGCGAATGAACAAAAACAGTATAAAAACAAAATGAGTCATCAGACTGAATGAAGCTCAGTATTGAACTCCTGTAAACTCACAACTCGATAACTGTTACAAACGGGTAATACGAGATAGGCATGATTTATTACTCGTTATCTCAATTAGTGGCTGTTTTGTACACTGATGTACAGTATGCTAGGATTTTCTTGTTGGCAGCTTTGTATACATGAGAGATCCCATGAATGCTTGTTAGGCAACTCAAGGCCCATCTTAACCAGTTTAAACATGGACGCGACTCTTCCCAGAGCAAAGCAGCGAGTTTGACACTCCTCCTGAGCCTCCTCATCAGGCATGACATCGGTACATGATGCCTTTATAATTCAAATTTCTCCCTCAGCCATTTCTCACTGCCTTCACGTAAAAATAAATAAATAAATAAATAAATTACACACACTGTTTCACATCCTGAAGTTCTGGACATGTCACAATAATGTAAGAAATATTGTAGATAATTGTCTTGTTTTTTTTCCCCCTGTACTTTTTCTTCGTTTTCTTACAGAAGGAAGCCGAGCAGGCAAAGAAAGAGAATGACAGCGCGATGGACATAGAGGAAAATGCCCCTGAGCAGACTGCAGCATAAAGACCTGTTCATTTGGCTGGTTTTGTGTGTCTAATGCATTTTTTTTTTTTTTTACAATTTTCTTCTTCTTCTTTTTTTTTGTTCCTATGAACTGAGTGCGTGTGTGTATAGGTGTGAAGCTGAAAGTCTGATCTGTAGAATAGTTAGTTTTCGTTCCCTTTCTCCAGGCCGCACTGGCACTGTGTGCGTTTATAATTTGTGTGTTTGTGTTCATGTGAGGCAGCTAGTCGTCCCGGCTGTGTACTTTTTTGCTGCTATTCCACATGAACGTGCAACGCTGAATGGAGATCTGCGGAGTAAATATTAGGCGGTACTGCAGCCTCCGATAATGGGCCCGTCCCTGATACTGCTACTAACCAGTATATCAGAGCACCACTATGTAGTGCTGATGTACAGAACAGATAAAGGCATGGAAGTAAAACGATCGTCATGGCAACACGACTGTTTTGTTGGTATTTTCCATATGGGTGTATATATATATATTTTTTTTTTTTTTTTTTTTGGTCCCCCGTCCATATCTTTCACTGTTCGCTGTCCATAAAGCTGAAAACTCCTATAATCTTTTTTTATTTACACAACTGGAAATCCAGTGTTTTTTTTTTTTTTTTTTAAACATTTAAGAGGACAGCATATAGGAGGAGCTCTTCATCATGGAGAACCGCTTAGTATCTGCTTGACTCGTTCTTACAACTGTTAGGTTTTAGGCAGTCGTAGAGAAATCAATCCAGACTTCTGTTCTAGCCTACTTTTGTGCAAGGAAGTCAGTTTTGTGTTAGTGTTGACTCAGATCAGAATCCTGGGCTCATATCTAATTTAACTAGATGGGGACATTTGAGCTGAAGTTGTAAATGACTGAAATTTAGACGTGTTTCTCAGCAGTCCCTATGCTACTTTACTTGCGCTGGTTTGTTTGAAATGCATGAACGAAGACAAGTGAAATGCGTTAATTGTTCTGTTCATGGGTCACTAATGCTCCATTGATGTCAAATAAAAGAATCCAATAATCTCAAAATCTGGTCTGGACTCTACATTTTTTTTTTATATATAAATCTATTCTTTACCTCTCGTCACATTCAGTTCAATTGAGTTGAATTTTGCTTGCATTAGACATTGTCAGTAAGCAACTTTATGGAAATCTGGATTTCATGAGCAACCAGAGGTGAGGAAGAAACCTTGAGCGGAACGTTACAAAATATCACTCAGTTAATTTGCTTTTAAAATGATTTATATCTGTCATGTAAATTTGGTATAAACAATGACATAGAAACTACATATCTACATATCTCTGCAATAAATGAGTGGAAAAGCATCTATATTGAAGTGTGACCAGATTATAACCACTATTCGGCAATGCTCATCCATCATTTTCATGACTCATTTCAGGAACACTTTTTCTTGACATGGTGTCTGACACTTCTGAAATACACGGTGTAATATTCTGTATTTTTGTTTTCTATTCTGTGTCTATTGTATTCCAGTTTTCAGAGCAAGTTTGGGATATTGCAAAGCCCCACGTTCAATTTTATTTCATGTATAATGCCCTTTTCAAAAAACTCAGAGGCTTACAAGAGGTCAACAAAACATAAGGACACTCGTGTGAGCTTGGGAGGAGAAACCGAAGTTGATTCTAAGTTACAAAAACTTTGAAGAGTCTAGTGCATTGATGTAATGGGTTTTAAAAGTAAAGGAAGTGTAAAAATAAGGGGGGAAATGTATATTTAAAACAGGATCACCCCAGAGTGAAACGTGATGTTGGTAGTATCATGTTGTGGGAATGCTTTTCATCAGCAGGGACTGGGAAACTGGTCAAGGTTGAGAGCAAGGTAGATGGAGCCAAATACAGTCCAATCCTAGAACAAAACCTGTTCCAGTCTGCAGGAGACATCAGACTGTGCTAGAGGTTCACCTTCCAACTGGATGACATACTTCTAAACATACTGCCAAAGCTACACTGGAGCGGTTCAAAATCAAGAACCTGAACGTGTTAGAACGACCAAGTCAAAACCCAGCCCTCAAGCTGATTAAGTGGCGAGATTTGAAAATTACTGATCAGCAACACAATTAGTGCAATTTTGCCCAAAAAATAGGCAAAACTATCAGGATGCAGAAGTATAAAATCTGATATACACTATATTACCAAAAGTATTCGGTCACCCATCCAAATGATCAGAATCAGGTGTCCTAATCACTTGGCCTG
>JAKKZN010000006.1:23397692-23409251 GCA_033441825.1 Pangasius elongatus | reverse complement strand
GTATTGAGGGTGGCAGAGAGCGCTGGTCATTCACTCCCCCCACCTACAATCCCTGCCGGACCCGAGACTCGAACCCTTGTCATCACTTGTCATCGACTTGTCATCACTTATGTTACAGCAGCTATGAACAAAGCCCCAGAAACCCAGCTTGTCATGTTACCAAGACAAAGGACTTTCCCATGTCTGAAAACTATTACAAATCACTGACACTGAACACTCCTTCCAGAAAATATAATAAACATCACCATATCAAGGATTATGCATTTTTCTTTGTTGATACAGAAATGATCGCATACTAGGATTAGCACTTTGCAGCTGCACTGCTGTCAGAGTTTCTCTTCTAGAAAATTAATCAAGACTTTCTGAGCAATCAGAATCGAGATTTCTACAGTGCTGTGATGCAACAGGGGTTAGTAGAGCATCAGAGGAGGTCTTCAAGGATGTGTCCCCATTCCCTTACTCGTCATACTCTTTGCTCATGACAGCAACACATTCATCAAATTGGTAGACGATCAGGGCTGATGTGATAGATGTGATGACAGATGTGGTTTGGTGTAAGGTTAGGAAACTTAACTACCTATCAGCAAAACAAAGAGAGTAAAATGTGAGACAGACACACAAGCCACGATACATTAGTGATCACCATAGATCATTGTGGCAACTGCTCTTCTCAGGAGATCAATGCAATCTTTCCAGCAATTGGTCAAGACAGCACAGACACAGCCATTTATTCCACAAGCATTTTTCACAGGGCTTATAATCTAATTAAGCACATTATCCACCCCCGATATAGCCTGTTCATACCCTTGACATCTGGCCAAAGATATAAGAATGTGAGATGAACGATGATCAGTCTTTGATACAGTTGAACCCCCAGGCTGTAAAGACTGGACGAGTCTCACTCACTCTCTCTAACCTCATCAATATCCACCACCCCCTCATACTGTCTCATAGTGGTGCTTGATGTCTGCCTGAATCAGCTGGCTAGTATCCTGCCAGTCCAAAGTAACTGCAGTAAAGTAGCTCATTTGCACTACAATATCATCATGAAGTACAGAAGCTTTCCAGCTTGGTTCGTTTCTCTAGGCTCTTGTATGGATTCATTCATTCAGTCTTCAATCTTCAGTAAGTGCATTATCCTGGTCAGGGTTGTGCTGGATCCGGGACCTGTCCCAGGAACACTGGAAATAAGGTGAGAATAGACTCAGAATGGGATGCCAGTCCATCGCAGGGCACCACACACACACACCCACACATACACACATTCATTCACACCTAGGGGCAATTTAGTGTAGGCAATTCATCTACTGGTATGCAAGCACAAATCCTCACACAACTACTCGTAGAACACAATAATGTCTGGTGCTCACTTGCCTCTTGTGGTCAAAAAGTGTCCCATATGACTCTAGCTCAGCTCCTCAGCCCAGCTACATCATTCAAATTCAAATTCAAATTTATTTGGTTCTCTTTTTCGAAAATATACACCAAATTGTAACCTAATTTAAAACACCTTGACCCTGACCAGGCAGTTACTAAGGATGAATGCATGACTGCTATACCCTCATGTTAAAGGCTGTGGTCTTAGTCCTGCGATCTTCATATGTGACCACTTGCTCAGACTTGCATAAATGTAAAAACCTCTTTTTTGTGTTCCTTGGAATCCCAGTCCTGATCCACACCTCTATTCTCTAAACTTTGTGGTCTAAAAAAAGAGAAAACCCCTGAATAATATGCCTCATATTCATAACTGTAATTGTGTTAGTTTAGAACGCATGATCTGTTTATTATTAATAATGTATTTGTATTCAGTTACATTCCTAATATAGGTTCAAGTGAGAATGATTTACATCCTGAAAGTCATAACAACATAACAACATAACAACCTGGCCCTAGCCTTGGCTTCTTGTGCACACTGCATGCCTTGAAATGCCTTGCCCAGTAACACTAGGTCATCACACACGCTTCTGAGCACTAGCGTTTGAAGAATGCACTGCCAAAGGCTTAAATCCTGCTAGGCCCTTAAATGCCCAAAGGACTTGAACACACAATAGCAATGTCTATTGTATGCTTTGTGATATTGTTACAGCTCAAGGATGTAGCATGACCACAAATACACAGTTCAGAGTAGATATCTGTGCCCCAGAATAGTTTTTATTTACTTGTAGGAAGAGCTAATCTGCGAGCAGGCAGGCATGGCGCATCAGGTATGAAGAGTGCTCAGGGATTTTCTCTGTAATGTCAAAGCGAGCAGGACGGCTGCAGATTCAGAGCTGAGCTGGAGAGCTGGCCTCCCTAGAGGAATGTGTGAAGGTTACAGAGAGTAACTATTTTGCATGCTAACTTAATTCCACCCAGCATCCCTGCTCCTTGCAGCAGTGAGCAGTCCTTTTATTTATGTCCATATGGGCTACCATCAAGGATTGACGCACAAGGTTTGCTCTAGGGCTCTATTTTAATGCCGATGCAAGACTTTCCTGGTTAAAGCTGGGTTTACGCTGTATGATATTTGGCTCGATTTTGCTGTCGCAGGCACAATAGTACATCACAAAGAATAATCTTCGGTCGTGAGTTGAGATCGGTGGTCGTAGATTCAGTAATGTGATGCACTCTCTGGTGGCTGATTTATTGCAAAGTTCCAATGACAAAGTTCTGCTCAAAATCTCAGAGTGTGTGTGCTGCCAATCTACCAATAAGAGGATGGCATATGATTCCACAAAACTCATGGGGCAGCTACAATCACAGTAGTGGCAATGGTGAAACGTAGACAAAATATATTGAATTTAAAAGAAGAGCACTTCGTTGAATTGCGGCAGCCGACAGAACTGGACTGACTGGACAAAAAAGGGAGGCGGCATGGAACGAAATAGGGGATTAATCACAGCTTCCAGGTGTGTAGCTAGCTAATTAACACACAAATGCTCTGTTCATAAAGTTTTTCCGATTATGACAATGTGAAACTGTTTTAATGCTGTCCAGTTGAAGAGCTACGTACAATGTAGTCACTACATAATCACTTAATCTGACATGAAGAACACATGTTTTCGCACAGTCCACTATAGAATTGTTATTGGGATCATCTTGTACATTGTGACAGGTAATAATCGTACAAGACAGCTGGAATTGCATGGTGTAAAACGGGATAAAGTGCTGACAGGCTGTTTTGCTTTTGCTGTTTTCTTGGTTATCAATCAATGTGCTGTGCTGCCCTAGGTGAAGCAAAAGGAGGAGTGGCATTTGGTGGCACAGTGAGATGTTTGGATGTATGCATGTGTTTCCACCTCGAAAACGTCCTCTTGTAGACCTCAGCATACTTAATGCAGAGACAATGGTTGTGCGGATGAGGTTATGAAACCTCCATGAGCTTCCAAGCTCGCATACTCTCTGTGGTTTCATTCTGGTTGTCGTGTGCTGTATGAATACTCCAGTTAGAGACTTTGCCACATAGCGTATCCGTCTGCAGAGTTTGTTGGGAGCCATGTTCGTGACACGGCAAGTGAAGCTTCCATACCGACGCCTGTTTGCAGCTCACTTTCACATCTATTAATCTGTTTGATTGTTTGGGTAAATGCAAAATTTATACTTTTGGTTTGTTTACTATATGCTTTGGTAATGAAACAGTTAAATTAAATAATAAAAAAAACAAAACATAACTGAAGGGCATGTAGGACTGAAAACGTACTCACAAATCTCTTGCGTTTATTGATTAGGAATACAGCAATGTTAAAGGTAAAACTGTATTTTCCAGACTTTCTATTTCTAAACTCTCAACTTAGTGGATGTGGGTTGACCTACATGTGCAGCGGAGACACAAAAAATTAAATCGTAGGCTTCTCCGGTTTGTGTCCAGCTCTATAAATATAAATTTTTTTTTTAAATCTGTCAAAACATCTATACATCTAAACATCTATACAGCATGAATTAATCACTACTCTGCTAGCAAGCGATTAGAAGCACAATCCATAAAGCACACAGCATCAAGAGAGACAGAGGTTATTTTTATCTGCAACACTCCAATTAAAAAGCAGTTTTTACTTCAGAATGATCTCAGAGCAAATTCACAATGCATACAATTAGTATCACATTATGGAACAGCTGTGTGTGTGTGTGTGTGTGTGTGTGTGTGTGTGTGTGTGTGTGTGTGTGCATGTGTGTGTATTTATGAACCAATCTTCCTGTATAATTCCTGTGAAAATGTTCGATGTTAAGACAGAAATCCTGAACAGATGGTGTTTTGAGAAAAGTCCAGCTGTCCATGCATCTGTGGCCATGCTGTTCTAGATTGGGCAAAGATCCATCACATTTACCTGGCACCCGAAAATATTATTTTTAGTGCCGAAACTTGTGTACCTAAGCTAATGATTTGTATACGTGTGTGCTGGGATGATGACAATGAGGAGTGCGACAATGTACATATTTAAATCTGTGGTTTAAATGAATGTGCTCGTTCTAATACGTTACTGCTTATAAAGTAACAATTGATTCAGAAGGGCTATGGTGGATGATCCATATAAGTGGATAAAAAAGTGTATATTCATTGATATGGTGAAGTTTTCTGTAAGGAGATGGTTAGTTAACATTTGTTAGCATTTTAACATAGTTAACATGGAAAGAATCACCTGTGTCAGCACTTTGTAACGGGCAAAGAGGTAAAGCTGTTCCTTTAAGTTTAACTGCTATAACTTAAGCAATAACATGAGCTAACTGCTATAACTTAAGCAATAACATGAGCTAACTGTTATAACTTAAGCAATAACATGAGCTAACTGCTATAACTTAAGCAATAACATGAGCTAATTGCTATAACTTAAGCAATAACATGAGCTAACTGCTATAACTTAAGCAATAACATGAGCTAACTGCTATAACTTAAGCAATAACATGAGCTAATTGCTATAACTTAAGCAATAACTTGAGCTAACTGCTATAACTTAAGCAATAACATGAGCTAACTGCTATATCTTCAGCAATAACATGAGCTAATTGCTATAACTTAAGCAATAACATGAGCTAACTGCTATAACTTAAGCAATAACATGAGCTAACTGCTATAACNTATTATACTTTAGTATTTTATTTTAGGTTTGCATCTTATGTATATCAAAGTGTTCCTGTGTTGAATTTGCTATAAATCAGTCCTATAAGAATCAAGAGACATGGATAAACATCTAAATGTTCTCTAGAACATGTTATGAGTGAACTATTATTAAAAAAAACTCACATGAAAATTTGAAGCAGCTTATCTCAGTATTTCATGTCAGCTGATGTTTAATTAGCTGTCAACATCAGGTCATATAATGTACCACAGACTCCATATGAAGAGAATTTAAAATGGTGATAGGACTGGGGAGGAGTTCATGTATAAATGATCCACTAAGCATTAAGAACTATAAACTGGACCATACAAATCACGTGAAAGCAAATGTTCATAGTCTATAAATCTTCTACTAAACATACATTAAACTATGAGACAACCATAACCCGATGATATATTGTTTATCTGATGTATGACTGTCATCTGAGAGGTTGTTAATGATCTGGAGATGTTTTATTGACTGTTTATCGAGTGTCTGCATTAGCCTAGTGAGGTGTTACCTGTAATTCTGTAACTGTAATTTACAACACACCATTAGGAAATGAATATGAAGTTCAAGAGCTGCAAATGAATAAAAGCGAGACTAGTGATGTTTTTCAAGGACAAACTATTTAATGATGCATGAGTTTAGAGTTAGATTCACTGCAACTCCACCTGCCTGAGAGGAATAGTCCCGAATATTTCCATCACTTTGCTTTTCCATAGCGGAATCATGCAAAGTATGATATTTGCATAAAAAACAGAACAAGAATCAGATTTAAAGAGGACGCATAGGCACAGAATACTTGATTCCTCTGACAAACACTTTGCTTTGGCTAGAAATGGATAAGCATGCCACCATGTTAGTGTTCCAGATGTGTGCTGATGTGTTCTGATAGCACATACAGCACTCCATCTATCTAAATACAGAGACTTGTATTATTTACAAAGCTATATACAAGTCATATCAAACTTTCATGAATCCTCTTAGCCTTTTTTCATTCAAGAGACCTTTTACAGCTGGTTGGTCGGAGCTAGATTATACATCTGCTTGATTCAGAACTCATTTACATCTGGCTGGGAATTTTTAAAGCACTTTACACTGTAGATTACACTGTAGGTGTGGGAATTTAACAGCAGCGCCACAGTTCCGTTGTATGATTTCATTTAATTGGATCTTTACATGTATTTTTTTTTTGGAGTGACCGATAGCAGCTTCTGATGAAATTAGATGTATCCTTTTTATCCTTTTTTTCTTAGGAACTCTGGTGTCCATTAAATATTAACAACAACCTAAGAGACTAATATACTGATATACTATTGTGATTCAAACTTTAAACTACTGGAAAAGAATTATTGAATAAAAAGTATAATTACACTGAATTTCCTGTTCGCTTGTTGTTGTTGTTGTTGTTGTTGTTGATGATGATGATGATGATGATGATGATGATTTTTGGCCAAAAAAAAAAGAAATTATAAAAACATACAGAATAACATGTATTCTAATGACAGTATGTCTATGCATCAGTAAAAGCACATTAATTACAATAATATAAATATGACATAAATGCAGCATCCTAGTAAAAGTAATTCGAAGGCTAGTTAAATAGCTAATGAAATACTAATGTGAAAATAATGTGCATTTCCCAGACTTCCCAGATCTCAACAAAATTTAAAAAAAAGAACATTAATTACATTTCTACAGCTGATTGCTGAATGTAAAGCTGTAATGCATTAAGTATAATATTTAAAAAAATAATTTGTATAGATGTGATATGGGAATGTGATGCCCGAGGTTCAGATCCGAGCTGAAAAGATCTGTTTGGTTACAACTGCTCTCTAGATATGAATCATTAGATAAAACATCACTGGATGTGGACTGACTACAGGGACATCTCACATCAATCTCCTTCTCCACTGCTCTGAATAATGATCATGTATTGATTTAATGAATAAATGATTCTCATTTAAAATGATAGCATTCCTCTTACTGAACTTATTCACTTTTTATGAGTAAAACTAAGGTAACTAACACTTTCAGCGTTAAGTGTTGGCTCTACTGCTGATTTTAGATCAGCCCCATGCTAAGAGGAGAAGAGCAACAGCCTACACTATAACACTTACCACTTCTTATAGATGGACATTTTCTTCATGGATTACATGAGTGGGTGTTCTGTGGCAGAAAACAATAGAAATAGCACTGCATACGATAACACCATTATCTGATGCTTTACTGGGAACAAATAGCTTTTCTGCATTATGTGTAACATACTGTATTTAATGCAAACTAATGAGCTGCATTAAGCATTATACATTTCATCAAGCAGTTAGCATCTGAATAAAACCATGATTTATAATCCGCTCCGGTTCACAAATAGCTGATCTTTTCAGCCAGAATATGAATCCGTCACCTATAGTCCTTAATTATATCAGGAGCTCTGGTGTCACTGTAGTCCATAAAATATTAACTATTAACACAGCATGTGTTTCATACAAACTCCACACTACTGGATGAACAAGTGAAAAGTAATTAGCAAGACGGTGCAAGTCAGTTACACAGGAATGCCTGACAGGGTTTAGGTAATACGCGTAAGGGTGTGCAGTGAATTATGAAGTACTGGGTATTTATTTATTTATTTATTAAAAGGATACTACTACCACAACTACTACAACTACTATTACTATTACCACTACTACTAATACCAGTATCATACTTCTATTACTTCACTAATACTAGAGTTACTACTACTCCTATTACTACAATTACCACTATTATTTCGAACACTAGTATTACTACTACTACTACTAGTATCCTACTCCTACTACTACTTTGGGGGCAGTCGTGGCCTAATGGTCTGAGAGTCGGACTTGCAACCCGAAGGTGAACCCGAAGGTCGTGGGTTCGAGTCTCGGGTCCGGCAGGGATTGTAGGTGGGGGAGTAAATGACCAGCGCTCTCTGCCACCCTCAATACCACGACTGAGGTGAGNCCGGGTGTGTGTTCACGGGTGTGTGTGTGCACTTGGATGGGTTAAATGCAGAGCACAAATTCCAAGTATGGGTCACCCTACTTGGCCACAAAGTCACTTCACTTCACTTCACTTCACATTCAGGCATCCAGCATACATTCTAGTAACTCATTTTGAGCAGTTTTAGATGCACATTTGTTCAGCTGTGTTTGAGGTAATATGGTTAATCAGGGTTGACAGGATTCAGCAAAAATTCTAGCCAGCTATGTCTCTAAAAAGCACATAAAAAAAAAACCTGAAACTAGCCCAAAAAATTTGGGCACTGGAAAAAGGGGAGCTATTTTTCTTCATTTTGTCAGCTTTTGAACAGACATTATAGACTTCATAATTCCCCTTTCCCTTTCCCAACCTGTTCAATATATCTTACTATAGAAATGTACTAACTGTCTGTACACTATCATAAACACATAGTCTGTCTCAGCTTTGACTTTTTGTGGAAATTGATTAGATATAATTCTGATGATTTGCTATAAAAAAAGATCTTGGCATCTACGGAGTATTTTTTAAACTAACCTAATCTGGAAAAAATGTCCTCAACGGTCCTTCCATCTGCTCCTCCCCCAAGCATGGGGCAGCATGGTTCCTACCCCAATGGGCCAACATCTAGAAAGCAAGCAAGTCAATGGAACATCAACTTATATCTGTCAATAGCCACACTTTTTTTAAATTGTTGGTCATTCAAAAGAGCTAATTAGAATTCAAAATGTACGGAATTGTGTATGAGGACTTTTTGAAGATAAATATTTGTTGAAAGGCTGAGATAAATGAAGAGGCTCTGCCTCACCTGCCCCTGTGTATGAGCTGCCACTGACAAACATTGTACTTTATCTTACCTCAGTGATCAGAAGAATGAATACAATCTTTTTATTTATTTATTTTTTTAATTTGGAGTTTATATTTTATAAGACCCAAAAATGGGGGGATTTTTTTTTTTTTTTCAGATTTGTAGCCATTTGTATCTGACTTCAGCAACGGGTTCTGTACCTTACACAGATGTACCTGATTGCATTGCTTTACCCAAATTAAATGCACATTCCTGTTAGGTAGAATTTACAGAAGATGGATTACTTGTTAAAACTTTATTAAGGTCTTGCTACCTATTTATGGCTGTCATGAAAAAAAGGAACAAAAAAAGTTATGGCCTCATGGCTGCAAACTTGCTTCAGGCGTAATGAGTAATTTTGGACCTGGATATGAAGTACGTATTTGCTATAAATAAATATAGTGTGCATTCATATCTCTCATTTATGTAATGGGTAAAAATGAAAAGAAGCTGATAAGACTTCAATCAGGGATTTAATGGGGGGAGGACTGAAGACCTGCCTCTTTACCAAGTACTTGTATAAAAAGAAATGATGTTGTTGCTGTACTAACGCATACTAATAGGATTTCAGCTTTATCATATTCATAGATCCTGAACTATTTGTAGACCACATGAGGATATGTTTTCAATGGAGACTAGAAAGCACTTCTGTAAGTCTCTCTGGATAAGGGGGTCTGCTAAATGCTGTGGAATGTAAATGCAATGTAAATGCACATACACTACTAGGGATGTAACTGAAGCTGAGTACATTACTTGGATTGAATAGATAATGTATTCTACATGGATATGAATAGGAGACACATTAATTGTTTTTTTTTTCTTCCACAAGTGCATCAAGTTGAGACTGGGGATCCTGCAAGACACACACACACACACACACAAAAAGTGAGTGGCATTTTAAAAAAAAAAATTATGCAGATACAAAGCTCACAGTACAAACACTAAGTTCATTAACATTACATGATATGAGAATGCGTTACAACATCCTTAGTTACTGCCTGGTCAGGGTTGTGGGGATTTAAATTTCTAGTTTGCTTTTGGGAAACAGAACCAACTCATTAGAAAATATCAAGGAAACATGCAAACAAAAATAATAATCATGTGAGCAGTACTGCATACATCTCTAGTTAAGACCAATTATGAACTGGAGTGATGTAGCTGAGTTTGAGGAACTGTTAGATCCAGAATTCACACATCATGCTGATAGTGCTGGTATTTCTACCTCTGAGTTTTTGTTCAGTGTTTTCAAGTGTTTCCGGGGTGCACAGTGGAAGGGTTCATATTTAATATGAAAGAAAAAAATAATAATAACACCCTTCCAGTTTAGACCACGCCCGCTTCAGGCTTTAATCCAAATACAGATACAGATTCAAATATTTGGATCATGAGACAGATACAGTTACAGATAGTGACATTGCATTACACCTGTATACACTAGTGATATGGTAGATAGTAAGGGTTTAATGATCAGATGATTTGGATTAATGCATTGATTTGAAAGGCAGGGAATGTAAGAAATTGAGGCAACAATGATGTGTATTTTTTGCGTATTTGCATATTTTTAGTATAATTCATTAGAAATCAATTGCAATCAAAAGGATAGAAAAACCAATGTGTAAAAATATTTCATATATTTAAACAGATATGTAAATTTCATTTCATCATCATTCACAAATTAACGCTAGGCCTATCTCAGATTCTAAATGAAATTAATGAGCAAATCACATAGTGAGCGAATCATATCGTAGCAGATTCAGTTATATTGACAAATACTGAATCTTTCCTTATGAATCATAGTTGTATTATATCATGTGGAAGTCTAAGTTGTACACCCCTAGGTTGAAAAAAAAATCTTTACTGCTTAGCTTTCACTGTCCCATAATGTCCTTGTAGTCTATGCGCTATGAATACCATGACCATGAACTTTGGATCCACAAAGGACACATGGCGCACTGAGTCACTGTACTGCATCCATTCCTTTTTCTCTTGGGACTCTATTGCACTACATAACACTATAATGTTAGCACTGAAATATTCAGTTCCAGTGCAAAGGTGGCAACCATTCAGCAATTAGTCTGTGATACTCCAATGATAAAGTGAAAGTAGGCTGCCAAAGATCAACACTTCCCATAAAATCTGTTGTGATTAATTACTGTATCATGTTTCAATTAAGTATAGGCTTTAGTCATGAATAAACTCCTGGATGAGGTGCACGAGGGAGCTTAAATGTGCAATATTAATCTCATTAGAATTCAGGAAGGAACTGCAGAACTTGCGGCACCTTTCAAGATTACGTATTAGGTATATAAACATGTCAGTGAAGTGGAAATGGGCGATTAGTTTTTTTTCTACATTCCTAAACATCTCTGCAGTATAGGACATTGTGTGTTCGTGTCATGATTACCGGACTGAGTGATCATGGAGATAATACGGACTATACTGGGAAATGGTAGCTCTATAATTCTGAACATATTTTTGGGATATGCCAGATTTTAAACATTGTTTCTACATTTGGGCTATAATACAGTTCCACTATCTGTTTCTGGTTACAGGTGTATAAAGTGGAGACGCGTTCTCTGGAGTGATGAATCACGCTTTTCCATCTGGCAATCTGATGGACGAGTCTGGGTTTGGAGG
>JAKKZN010000006.1:23383052-23393831 GCA_033441825.1 Pangasius elongatus | reverse complement strand
CAACCTGCCTGCACTCGCTTCTTCACCTCTTTCCCACACTCACCATTACTCTGGACTGTTGGCCCCAAGTACTTAAAATCCTGTACCTTCTGAAACCCCAGTTTTGTGAACAATTGCTGGAACAGTATTGAAAAAAAAATGTAAGAATAACAATATTTATGTTCTGTATTAAAATATTAAAGTGTTAAAGTATTCTTCTCCTTTCTGATAATACTGTGTGCAGCACCAGTCACTTGTCGTTATGGATGGTTGTCTGAAACTCCTCAAGAAAGATTACACAGGTTAGCTATCACTATAGATTTTAAACAATTAATAAAAGAATAAAATCTTTTCGAAAGGGTTGATGCCTCTCATTCAGTGTGTCCTACTTGATTAACGAGTGTGTCATATTCCATTAAAGAGGGAGTCGTTTTATTAACATAGCTGCCATTCTTTAAAACGTGTGTCTCAATTACAAGAGCTCAGGAAAGTCCAGAGCTCAAAAGTGCAAGGAAACAAGAATATGTTTTCGCCTCTCACAAACTTTATCCCCTCTTCAGAGACTAACCCGTAGTTGGAGTCAGATACTTGCATAATACATTTTTCTCCTTTGATTAAGAGCTGCTTAAATAGAACAGCCACCATAAGGCATCTAATTCCATCTATGCATAATACATATCCTGTAATTTGCAGCAGCATCATTATATCGCTCTGTTGCACTTTCAGTTTGCTCTGCTTCAAAAAAAGAGGGAACCTAAGAAGAAAGGAAAGGACGTGTCTTATGTGTTATACTCATCTCTTATCTATACCATGATTACTATAATGTTACTGTAAAATTCAAAACAACTGCCTACTCATTGCAAGATCTTCTGCTTCTCTCTCTCTCTCTCTCTCTCTCTCTCTCTCTCTCTCTCTCTCTCTCGTCTATTTCTGTAAACTCCTCTACTGCAGTAATGCATCAGGGACCAGTGCAGAATAACCCGGTTTCTGACCCGAACCCTATGCCCTTGCAACTCAGTAGAATGCAACACACACTGATTAGCTTCCGTTATTCATTTACGTACTCTGCTCATGCATCACCTTCAAGTAAATCAGGTGTAAATTTCAATGTGAGCAGCACGAAATTATATTCTAGTGTGAAGATTTCTGTAAAGCAACTTTGGTACAATACAGACAAAATTAGCTCGAATAGTTCTGTACTAACATGTCGCCGTATGATATACATGCACTGTTAATTTTGCACTGTGTACAGTATATAAATAATAAAATGCTGTTACAGGAAAATAATCAGCAATGGGGTGGTGTGATGCAAAGCACAGCTACTATTACCACCCCTTTTCCACCTGTCTATCATTCTGTGAATGAACTGTTTCTACAGAAATTGTAACCCAGTGTGACATGTGATGTGTTTTCCAGCCAGAACTACTGTCAGAAAATTAATAAACACCTTCTGAGCAACCAGAATGAAAAATTCAGCAGTGTTGGTGTCTAATGATTATAATGATAAAGACTTGAATGGTTTAGTGCAAACTATTATGATTAACATTTACTACTTTCTGTAACTTTAACTGCATTGGTTTGTTGACTAGCCAAATATCATATTACCAAATTGACTAAAAGAGCAAATTTAATGATTCATTGCCTTTGAACAGATGAATGAATCTTTTATGAGGTCTGTGTTTAACTGATGGCGAGTTATATATCACACGGAAGATTCAAAGCCGACGTTTTTCCTTTGTTTTTTGGCTTCGGAAAATAGACCTCTGCTGGACTAGGAGGTTTCACTTTTGCAAGTCCCCCAGGCACATTTTTTTGGCCAGCTTCAAATTCAGAATATCTCCATGGGGGGTGCTAGTGGGCACGCTAAAGTGTTAAAAATCACTGAAGTAATGGTGAAAAAAACACCACCATCGAATGTAAGGGCATGGAAATAAGTCAGCTTGAGTCTGGTTGCTTGCTTGCATAGTCCAACATGTCACAGATGGGTAAAAATGCATTTTACAGGGACGTTTTTTTTTTTATATACAAAACAACTTATAACTGAGACAGAATACAATCAAAGCAATACATGAGTAAGACTTTGCTCATCAGAACATTTTGTTGGTTTCCAAGGAAGTTGTCAGTTGGACTCGGTGACTTAATGGTGAAATAAGCCTACAGCCCATCTGTCACCACTCTGATTTATGATTTAATTATTCCTGCAATACTACATTGTTAGACTTTCCTCTCTCTCTCTCTCTCTCTCTCTCTCTCTCTCTCTCTCTCTCTCTCTCTCTCTTCTCTTCTCTATTGCTGTTTCTGTAAACTTGTAGTGCAGAACAGCATCAGGGATCAGTGCAGAATAATGTCCTCAGGTACATGCAATAACAATAAAACACATTCTTTTGTCCTTATATAAAATAAATACAGATTAAACATCTTTCTTAGTAGCTTTCATTGTCATTCTGTAATTTATCTATTCATTATAAATAACAAACCAAACAAAACTACAGTATATCTGGATCAACATAATACACTCTGATGTATTTCTGATGTAACATGGCACCATATAATTTTTATCCAATAATTTACCAAATAGTATTTACTATTGAGAAGATGCTCAGATTTTTTCCTCTGACTTACCACCAGTACTGTCTGCAATCAGTACTAATCTGAACCTGTGTCATTGACAAGTGAGTAAGACTATTTTAGTTACTCTGTAATGAGTTAAGCTGCCACCCCTTGAAATTTATAACATGACCAATGTTTTCTTACAGAACCACTGCAAAACAATGCAAATGTGCAAAAGCATGTTCAAAGATTTCCATGCTGATGACAAATAAATTGATCATTAAACTGATTACCTTTTGATTGGATTGAAATATCATCCAGTATATAGTCTTTATTCCCTCTCACTGGCTGGTGCCCCAGGGCATTCTCCCAATCCCATATATAGCTAATCCGGCCTTGCACACAGAACATCTGTTATGCGACAGTTCCTTGTGACAGAATATCGATATTCAACATATTGAAAGTGCTGCAAATAAGTTGCATGCAAACATTTTTCCTCTGTCAGACTGGGTTTCCTCTTTGTATTTGAATCTTTTTAGAAGACATTATCTGTTCATTCTGAATAACATAATTATATTTCTGTTACATCCCTACTGATTATACAGTTGTGCAAAAGTTGATTAGTCATATATATTGACATAAATAGACCATCCTTATTTGAAGAATCTGAATAAAGTCTCCTCTGGATCCCAAGATGTATCATGAGGAAGAGGAATTGTATTCCCTACAGGCTTTTGCTTATCATCTGTCTTCTGCAAAAAGTAAGAAACTTATTTCCCATGCCACCTCTGGTAATACTCTCCATATGGGCCTCAAGCAGTACTTAATTTGTGCTAGGCCCTGGGGAACAGGAACCACTGCACCTCTGATTTGGAGCTCCTGTGTTCAGGAAATGATTTGTGTGCATCTGACACCTCTGCAGCGTGGTTAAAAAATAATAGAAAAAACAAAATGAAATGTAATTTCCAATTCAGTGTGTTTGAAACGTATCCCCTTCCAATGGTGATCAATTGTGCTTAGCAACAGCTTTATAAATGGTAAAATATTATGCTTGATAGCAGACTGTGGCAGCAAGGGTGTGATAGAATGCCAATTGTGAAGCAGAGGCGGTATCACAGAGAATGAGCGGGTGATGAGTGAATGTCTACACCTGTGTTCTGTTAATAAAACTGATTACTGTATATGCTTTGTTGTTGCAATGAAAATAAAAACAGAGTGAAAAAGAGAGAGAGAAAACACACTTCTTGTAAGCAGATCTACAAAAGTGTCCTACTGTCTTTGTTGCCTTAATGTTTTGCATTTTTAAAAATCTATATCTATCAATAGCTTGATGATGAAACCAATATGGTATAGCAATGATTTCTAACTTTTTTTTTTTTTAAAGTAATGCTCTCCTTCTTCATGTTCTATTTTCCTCCAAATACCAAACACGGTAAACTGAAAGGCCATGACTCTTTCATTCAAATAAAATACTGTGACTGTATTTCACATGTGGCTACTCAATCAGTGTTGATGACATTTTACTGATGTGCATGAAAAATATCAGTGCAAATGGAGGTCAAATCTAGGCTGCGTTTCACTCTGCATAATAATCTGAAATGACTTTCACTGTTACGCTGCATGAATCTACAGTCTGGACTAGAAAGAAATCAGCCACAGCCTCACTTTATATTGTATTTATGACCATTGGTGGTGGTGCATTTATGACCGTTGGTGGTGCTGTTGCACTTGGTGCCACACAAATCCAAAACAGTCTGCTTTAAGACATTTGTTAACAGCAAACAATTCTCTATTTTGTGAGAACCAGGTAATTGGGAGGACACTTGACATTATTCTGACATTATTCTCTTTTGTCCTTACAAAAGGTTACAATGCACACAAACACACACGTAGAAGTGGAAAACCAGAGAAATTTGATAAAATCAACATGTAAATGGGGAGAACATGCAAAATCAACTCAAGGATCAAACAGCTGGACCCTGGAGTTATCAACACTACGTTCTGCACACCACTCCAATCCCTTGCTCAGTACCTTTCAGCTGTTTTCTGCCTTTTAGCTTGGATTTGGAAATCATTACATTGTGTCCCTTGAAGTTGACACTGTTCTGCATTAAGACTATGATCCTTGAACAGTACAGATTGTCCACAATTGCATCCACTACATCTGGCTCCATTTTCCTTGAAAACACTTGGAGAAAAATGTAACTGCATATCCATTGACTCAAATAACACGAGTAGTGGATGAGACCAAGAGATTCCCTCTGAGAGATTTAAAAATTCTCATACCACCGTTGTGTTCTGACACACTGTATCTTGCTCTCCACATCACTCAGTTCTGCCCCTGAGATAACGTGATATATCACTGATTATAGGTCAAGGCTCCTGTGATGGGCTCAACACACACACACACACACACAGATGTGTTAAGAAGCACTATGCTGCAACAGGCAATCATTTACATGTAGATTAGCAAACTCTCCTCTCCAAGATGCTTTAATGAGTATGAAGGCATGAATTAGATTAGATGGGGAGAATATGAGAATAATAAAACACAGCTATCACTCAGTATGTCTCAAATCTGGAAGCATTTGCACAGAAAGTGGTAACGTAGCAATGGATAGAAAGGTATTCCTTTTGGATTTTTCTCTCTTTTCCTCCCAATTTTGGTCTTTTGGTTTTTGCTGATTTCTACCATTTTCACACAAAAGCTTCCAACTGGAAAAAGGTGAAGTGAAGCACATGCTTCCTCTGAGACACGTGAAGACTTCAAGGTTCAAGGTTCAAGGTTCAATGGGTTACTTATGCTAGGTCGCAGGGCAGCTGAACTCACATACATCCACAATTGGGGAAAGCAAGGTCAATTTTCATCTCTCTGTTATGTGTGTTTTTCGTGGTGTGTCCTGTGTCCAAACTTTAGAGCTAGATATTATCCTGTGCTTTGCTTACTTCTGGGCAGGAGAGGAAAACCCCAACTTTTTAATATACTTAAGTATTATTTTGGCATAGTTATTCTTTACTTGAGTCTTATTGAAATTGAATACATGTACTCTTACTTTATTACAGTTACAATGTAATTTGTACCCTTTGTATTTTATTTAGCCCTTTACTCAAATCTCAAAAGTCTTTTCTTCTCATCCAGGCAATGTCTGTATGCTACACATCAATCAAATGGACTCAGTTTGACATCCAATCATTTCATTTTATAATCTGATCAAGTTTATCAACACAATATACCTAGTGCTGTAAAATGTGTTAAAAGCAGCCAGTGTGTTTCTTGCTTGTCCGGGATTTTAACCTGGGTTAATGCCAAAGTCTAGGCTTGGGCCAATAACACAAAGTGTGAGAGGACAATGTGATTGAGTAGTGTGTAAAGATAAACACAAAGAGCACAACGATTCTTGCTTGGTATGTGAGAGATCCTGGGTTCAGATCCAATTTATGTTACATCCCAGTCTAGGGTTGGGACAACAGGACAAAATGTGAGAGGAAATTGGAATTGAGGAGCGTGTAAAGAAAAACACGAAGGGCGATAGGGTGAGCGCTTTCCCGGTAAGCCATTCTCTACCTCCTGCAGGTGGTTTCTGAGCATTTTAAGAGGGTTCAAGAAGATATTGAATATTTAATTACAAACTCATATAAATAGATGTGAGAATTATGGGAACCCTTGAAACAGATTACACAGCAGGAGCAGTGCAGCAGATCAATGGCTTCTTAATCTGTGCAAACACATGCATAATTGATTTCAGATAAATCTTCCATCAAAATTCAATACTACACCACTGCATGCATAGCTGCAAACTGGGAAAACACACACCTGATTTTCATAAATGATTTAAAACATTGCTACATACATACACAGATACCTACCTTGCATACAAGTAGAAAAGCAGAATTGAGAAACAAACCCTACTTTTTGTATTAAAAATCATAAGGTGTTTTAGGCCAAATCAATCCAACAAAAAGAGATGAATAAGAAATGTTCAAGTGATATTTGGTTCCCAAGGGACTTCTCTGAAATAGGGGTGCCAAGACCTTTTTATATTTACACATCTCAAGGCTTTTGAGATTGGATTCCTTCTTTATGATTGTCTGCTTGTTTTGGAAAAGAAGAAGGGATCAGATGGATGTTGAACCCCAGGAACAATCCATTCTAATTTGGTGAGATTGGCTTGTCGCCTTCAAAATGTCAATGGCCTGGAAAACACTGAACCACGAGCATCCTTTTGAATTTACTCGTGCGGATTCTCTTCCAATAATACAGAACATGGAGCAAAAAGCAAAGTGTCTCAGGATCTTATTAAAGGCAGCCATGATGGGATTATTTCTCTTCCTCCTTCTACAGGATCCAGCACTCCGTACAAAACAACCCTGCCTGAGCCCTTAGAGTCAGAATCAATGTTCGCAATCACGAAACGCATCAAACGTTAGAAGTAAAGAAGGAAAGCAGGAGATATTGCATCCATGCAGATCCTATATTTAACTGTTCGAAGGATATCATGTTTTGACTGACTGATGTCATTAGTTATTATGTTTTGACTGGTTGAGAATTGTTTTTTTTTTAGACTGATTGATATTTATGTATTTTTTTAATCTTGCAAAATATTAGCTTTTAGCAACAGCACTTTCAAGACACTTTGAGAAAGTTGTAGAAAGTATTTGTTGTGCTTCATATGCAAATTTGATTATGACTTTAGTTTGAAGGTATTAAAATCATCCCACTGGCATATGGGCTTCATAAATAAGTGTCGTTATACTGCAATGATTATTCATAATAGGTTTGAATACAAATTAAGCACCAGCACTTCAGAGCCGAAGAGCTTTCACTTCCACTTAATCCCTATAAGAAGCGACTACTCAGGTAAAACGACAGGTGGACACTTCTTGTTTTTTTTTTACTTCCCATTGTAAACCACTTTGAGGCATTTTAAATCCATGAAAGGTGTCATATATAAATGTTTTTATCATCTCTCGCTCATGTAAAAACAATGTACTTCTTAAAACATTTGTCATCTCACAGTTTTTGACGTCATCCTTACATAAATCCTCCAGTACTGATTTATAAAAGATGTACTGCATGCAATGCTTATGAATGCGTTATACATGTCCGAAGTAGATACCCTTGAAATAAAGTGCTGCATACGATCATAGAAGAGCAGAGAGGTACTGTGTGGAGCTGAATATTTGTAGAGATATGAAGAGGATGATTTAAAAATGCTTTTATTTATATTAATTCATCATCATCCTGTATCTTCAGTCACTTCTTTATAGTGGATCTGGAGCCTATCAATGGGAACACTGGATATGAGGCAGGAATAGTCGTTGGATAGGATGCCAGTCCACGGCAGGGCACTATGAACACACACACACACACACACACACACACACACACACACACACACACACACACACACCTAGGAATAATTTAGCATCACAGTACACCTACTCAACAATTTACCTACTGTAGAACCCTGAGAACACCCATATGCAGACACGGAGAAGTGAAGAACCATTAACTATCCAAAGAATGCTTGAAAAAGATACCTGGAGAGAGAGAGAGGGCTCAATGTGATGATCATGCTACCATTTACCAAAGATTTTTTTATTCTGCAAAGGTTTTGAAACCATCAAAAGATAGGAAAACTGCAATACTAACTGCTTCATTTGGCTGGCAAGAACAGCTTCATGTCTATTATAGTGTTGTATATATATTTCACACTCATTATGGCATAACATCACATCCATCCTGGTTCACCTTCAAATGTTTTTTAATGTCTGGTAATTATTCTGTCATTTCATCCGTTTATTCTGCTATTGACCATTTATTCTTTTCTCCACTGCCGACTCCTCAGGGTCTTCTCTCTCATAATTTATATGCTATATGTAGCATACTGTGCAGTATTATGTTGTGTATTTTCCCAATCACTGACTCATTATCTCAGTGTATGAGCAAATGATTGACCTGCCCAGAACCTACAGTGGGCTCGGAAATGGCCACTGAAGTGTTCAGTGTAGTTATTCGCTTCATTATGTAAATGAAGGTCATGTGCAATGAGCTGACCTTCCTTAAGGTGAAGAAATATTTTAAATTGTCTGTAAACATTCATTCATTCATTCATTTATTCATTTTCAGTAACTGCTTTATCCTGGTCAGGATCACAGTGACTCCATCTTGAGAACATTGAGGGTGAGGTGGTGAATACGTTCACACCTACAGGCATTTCGGAGTATAGCGTCATGTTTATGGGAGATGGAAGGAAACTGGAGAACCCTACAGAAAACATGTGAAGCTCTCAGATGGTAATACTAGCTCAGGATGAATGAGCTGGGCTAATATCTGTAAACAAGCGATGCATAAAAATGGCATAATTATCATGCAATTTGCATAAAAAGCTAGAAATCTATTAAAGTAAGATAATCACAAGACACACAACACACTCTTCAAACCTCTATCACAGCGTCACCACTAGCAGGGTCCATGATCATTCCTCAACAGTTCCTTGGATAGTTATCAGTTCTAGCTTTCAAAACGGGTTCCACATGGAACGTCTTCTTAATCTGAAACACTTTGTTGTATGGTTCTACATAGAACATTCAAGACCCATC
Source organism: Pangasius elongatus (assembly GCA_033441825.1). NCBI lineage: Eukaryota > Metazoa > Chordata > Actinopteri > Siluriformes > Pangasiidae > Pangasius > Pangasius elongatus. The sequence continues at coordinate 23,384,699 of JAKKZN010000006.1, read as the reverse complement.
CAAGATGGACAAATCTGTCCTGAACCCTTGTCTTGACTCCCAGATTTCTCCCAGATATTGTGGAGTGTTAGATAATAAGTCAAAATAACAAGATAATAATGAGGTAATAGCTCAAAATTAAAGTTATTAAGTTGAATTAACAAGTTATTAAATCAAATTAATGAGACATTAAAGATGAAATGATGACATAATATCTTGAAATAAGTTGAAACAATGAGACTTCTACTTTTTTCACCACTTGCAATTCAGGCTTCTCTATAAACTAACGCAAGCTTTAGGTTCTAGATGATTTTTTTTTTGACAGTGATACTTTTGGCGCTTCACTGAAACCTCCAGAAGTCAATGACATCAGTACTGAAAACATGCCAGGACAAATGTTTCTAAAGTATACAGTCTTCTTAGTTTCCATGATGAGACTGAAACCAGCATTGCATTTACAAAGTGTGATGTTTAACCTTGAATGTGTCAGTTGAGCTGAAAGAAAAAAAGTCAGTGAGTTGTTGTTAATCGTACAGCGTTACAAAGGTTCTTAAGGTTCAAAGGTTGCTTAACACTGGGACTTAAATTTTAAATGCACGTGAATCCATCTTGACTCCAAGGACATTTTGCTGACAGGCTGATTGTCCTTGTGAATTACGGAAGCAGATAACAGACTGTTTGGGTATACAGGAATATTGATTATATCTGAGACTGAGACAGAGCTTTCGAAAATCAATCCTTGAGTAGCCATTCTCCTTTGTACTTATTAGATTTTGCAACTTCCCTTTATGATGACCAAATCAATTATCTGCATCACTGCTGCAGGGTGTTGACAGGATTGGAATGGCATCAGTCTTGGGATCAACATTTGAAAAATGGCAAAATGGTTTTAAACAGCGTCACAGTCCCTCATTCGATCCACATGGGTTTCTTTGAGTTCTCCAGGTTCCTCCCACCTCCCAAAAACATGCTGGTAGGTTGATTGGCGACTCTAAATTGCCCCTAGGTGTAAATGCATGTGTGCATGTGTGCATTGTGGCTTGTAATGGACTGGCATCCCACTCAGGGTGTATTCTCACCTCACCCACAGTGTTCCATGATAGGCTTTAGATTCACTGTGACCTTGACCAGGATAAAGTGGTTAATAAGGATGAATGATGAATGAACTTTCACCTGGTTCAATCTGATCTCTTGTAAGAATTTTATTAAATGACAGCATCAGAACAAAAGGTACGCCCACCAAATCCTCCATCATAATAAACCTTTATTAATTAAAACAATAAAACAAGGTGGCCAGGAATGAGTATTACACATGTGCAGTCATGAGATTTCAAGATGGTTGGACACAAAATGTCACTTTCTGACTTTATCACAGGTAAGGTAATTCACAGGTAATTTTATTCACTTTCTTGTGCCTAAGAACACCCTTACCCATGATAAAATTACCATAAAACATTACTTCTAGTAGCTTATTGATACATTTTGCACTTTACATTGTCCTGTGTACTGTGCTGCTGTGTTTTGTGTCGCACCATGGTCCTTTGGAAAAAAATTGTTCCATTATATATTATAAAACCCTACTTGACTTGACGAAGTGAAGTGAAGTGACTTTGTGGCCAAGTACGGTGACCCATACTCGGAATTTGTGCTCTGCATTTAACCCATCCA
>JAKKZN010000006.1:23173044-23185677 GCA_033441825.1 Pangasius elongatus | reverse complement strand
TATTTGTTTTTTTTATATAGTCAGGTCGTTAGGTGTCATAAGGGCTTCATGAGAATCATGCGTATTTTTTTTTTCTTCATATTCAGAACTGGCGACTTAAGTGCAAATGTTATACCAATATTTACAGTGATTTTCTGGATGGCTAATTCAAAGGCCAGTTCTGAGGTTGCCAGATTTTTCCTGACTACACACGTCTTTTTTTTTTAAGCCTTGGGAAAAAAAAACAAAACAGGAAAAACAATTCAGACTAAACTGAAGAAGCAGATCGATTTTTCTTTACTATTAATTGTAACATTATGAGACAGAAAAGCACAGACATGGGAACATGGGAAATAATACTAGGGTTAGTAATACTAATGAGAAGAAAGCAAGTATTGAAAGAAAATTCTAAAACGAATCTAGTAAATTGCCAGTACATTGCTTCATGAGTAGTCGTAATCGTAATTATCAGATTAATCCCTGCAAGTTTAGTTTAAATTAATGATATGATTTTCTCCTCATTAATAAAATAGTTTTTGAGTATATTTACAGCCCAAATCAGAAATTTCAGCCTGATGTATTGTGGTTACTTCAAACAGTCAGACAGTGGTGCTGGACTTAACACTGCTCCACACTCGAGCTGATATCATTCAAGAAAAATGAACGTACTGTAAGTCCAAGATCAGAATCATGCTTAATGGAGAGACGGCTCTGTTTTAAACAAACTCCATCCTGCGTGCGCAGCTCATGCTGAATAGCGTGTAAATCTGTACTTGTGTCTGAGATCTGAATACCAATATGCATAATTTTTGTAATTGTGTGCATAACTCAACTACGAATATGGCCCGTATTGATTATCAGTAACATGGATCATTGTTGATCATAAGTTTTGTTTTCCAACTGTCTCAGCAAAACAATACAATTAAGTATGATAAATTATTAGACTTTCTCAAAACTGTATGTTTTCCAAATTATAGAATACTTATTTCAGATTGTATATGAAAGAATAATCAAAAAAAAAAATCATAAGGCGGGATTCTGAAGGGCATGTGATGGGTAGAAATGCAAATGAAATTAAGAGAAATATACACTGAATTAAAATTGTTTTTTAAACTGCTATTATATGAATTTTGAATAATTCACTTTTGGACATACAATGTATATTTAATTTGAGGTCTATTTTTCTAAAACGAGTTCTAAAATGTAACATGGATCTGGCTAATACCATATTTCTGTTGACTTTCGAAACCTTTGTTTGTTGCTTACTCGCATTTTGACATTGCTTTGACCATCTGTACAATGGATTTTGTCTTACTCAGATGTCCTACACATTTACCTGTGGCACCGTTGTGATGTGTCTTAGATCCTGTTTCTATTCCGTGATCATTTACACAACTACTAACAACACCGACTAACATCATTTCGGTCCATATTTATTTCACCTTACCCACACTGATTATAAATTGTATTTGTGATCGTAAGTTCAGATCTCAAGAACTCGACATTGTTTAAAAAAAAAAGTTGTTTTACACTGGATGAGATTGTAGCTTTTCACACCCACTCTCATTCCCAGGCTGTGTCTCTCTGGTTCTCCTCCACTCTATCCCTCTTTTTAGCTCAGTGTTTCTCCATTGTGTACTCAAGAGTTGCAGTAGATCTGTCTTGCACAACTGTGTGTTTCTGTGTGTATCTCTTTGTGTGCCATCATAACTCTTCTCTGATCTCTCCATGCACCACGGCAACCACATTACCAGTTAATGTTAATGTTCATATTTATTTGTTAATAATTGTCCAGAGTCTGTCTTTTTATCTGTGTAATATAAGTGTTTGTCAATGTGCTGTCTGTGATTATCAGCTTGTCTTGGGCTGTGTCATATGTCGTGTGTGTGTGTGTGTGTGTGTGTAATCATGCCTAATTCTCCACATATTACTTTTTTGTCTTCAAAGAAAACCTTTTTGAAATATTATAAACAAGACACATTTCTTCTTGCTTTCTTTCTCTCAATCGCTTCCCAATCATTTCGTTCTTTAGTTCAGAGATCATTAACAAATTAAATCGCATGGAAAATCTTTCCTCTTCTGCCTGTAGCGCTTAAGCCACTACTCAAGTCTGACTTGTTCTCACACACAAACACTATCTAATCTATCTATCTATCTAGCTAACACTATCTAGGTTTCACTTTGTGTATGTGTGTTTGTGTGTGTGTGTGCGTGTGCGTGCGTGTGTGTGTGCACATTCAGATGAGAAAGTGATGGCGGATGATGAGTTCACGTGCGACCTCTTCCGTTTCCTGCAGTTGCTTTGCGAGGGCCACAATAACGGCAAGTTGAAAATAAATATTCATTTATTCAAATATTCAAAATACAGGCATGGTTCATAAATGTGAATAAAACATTCATGTGTAATTTATGTGTATCATTTTTCTAACCTTAGATTTCCAGAACTACCTTCGCACCCAGACTGGCAGCACCACCACCATCAACATTATCATCTGCACCGTGGACTACCTGCTGAGACTGCAGGTATAATAACAGCATGTACTCTCCAAACGTCTGAGGCCACGGCTTGCTTTTATAGTGTCATAGTGCTAATTTTTAATTAAAAGAATTATCATTGTTAACACATTTAAAAGAGAAACCGTTTAGCTGTTCGGAGAAATCATACTTGTGCTCCTTTTTATTTGTTCTTTCTTTCTTTTTTTCTTTCTATGTATATATTTTACATTTTGTGAGATTTGATTTCATTCAAATTGGTAACACATGTACACTCACTTACACATACATATTGTCTTCATGCTACTTTCAGCTGATGGTTGAAATTAAATCTTTTAGTGTGGTCTCTATTATTGTAAATTCTGCTCTATAACTGGAAGGGTTCACAGTAAATTTACAGTAAATAACTATAAAACATGTTTACAATAAAATACTGAATAACCCAGTACATTTGCTTATTTGGCTGATGCTTAAAGTACATACAGTTGATGCATGGCTCTTGTTCAAGGGCCCATGTTTGGCAGTGCTGGGCTTTGAACACACAACCTTCTAACCTGTAACTCAAAGCTTTAACCACTGATCCGCCACAACTAGCTCAACTAGCTCACACTGATTCAACTACTTCTACTACTGAATTAACGTGCACAAAAAAAAAGATGAATTTCAGTGCTTCAGTAAGCCTGAGTTTTTACTAGCATGTAAAGTTAAATTCAAACAGGTTAAATTTTATTTGCCTAAAACAGTCTCTCCAATAAAGGGCACAAAAACGATCCACTAATGTGCCGACGCCGATCACGTACCCTTCTCACCCCTGTGAAAAATGTTACAGATCCCACTCTTCCTTGGCTTTTCTGGTATTTTCCAGTCAAGTGAAGTGGCTTTATTGTCAATTCAACCAATATACAGCTAGTTAGTACACAGTGAAACGAATCAACGTTCCTCCAGGACCAAGGTGCTACATGAAACAAAACACAGAACTACAGCAGACATTACATATATTTACATAATGTGCACAGCGCAAACATGTGGAGACAGCACGAGACAGTACAAAAACTATTAAAACCAGACAGTGGGCAGCGCCGACTAGCACACGGTACTAATACAAAAGTGAATCTTATGACAGCTGTGCAAAAGATAGACAAAATAAATTGGTGAATGTAAACATAAGGAGTGGCAGCCAGGTGGAGAATATAAATATACAGTATAGCAGCAGAATTTGAATACAGGTGCGTTTACTGTAAACAAATGCACTGCTCTAATAGTCTAGTCATTTATAGTACAATCCTGTAAAATAATAAAAGAGTGTTTTGCTGTAAAATAAATACTGCAAATTTACAGTGTACTGATTTCCCAGTGACAAGCTTCTATGTTCTCTCTCTCTCTCTCTCTCTCTCTCTCTCTCTCTCTCTCTCTCTGCCTCTTTATTGCACACATCCTTGATTTCCTAAACTCACTTTTAAAGGAATCTATCAGTGACTTCTACTGGTATTATTCTGGAAAAGACATCATCGATGAACCAGGCAAGAGGAACTTCTCCAAAGCAATGACAGTGGCCAAACAGGTCTTTAACAGTCTCACAGAATACATACAGGTAGGATTTCTAACCCGTGTAAACTGTCTGTGCTCACCACAAAAGCTTCAGGTACCCTTGAACCTTGTGTTTTGGCGTCTCTCAGGGCCCGTGCACTGGGAACCAGCAGTCTCTGGCTCACAGCAGACTGTGGGATGCTGTGGTGGGATTCCTCCATGTATTTGCACACATGATGATGAAACTGGCACAGGTAGGAGGCCAAAAACGCAAACTCTCACACACACACACACCGAGAAACAAACATCTGCATTCACACATTAAGAGTTTAGACTAGTGTCTGACTGCAGTGCGCTCGTGATATCTTGAAAATATTTCGTAGATTTTTCTCCGATTTTTTATTGGCAGCTGTGATATCTTGCAAGCTTTTCAGCGATGTTCATAAAAAGTCTGTGAGCAATACAAAAGTAGTGACAGTTTTTTGTTTTTTTTTCTCATACAGTGTGCATTTACTCAGTTAGGGTACTTTCTCACTTTGCTTTTTTTTTTTTCCCTTCTTCAACCGCCAGCACACACGTTCAATGTAATTCTATGCAAAAGCTGTAAAAAGAGGGCAGAATGTGGCAGCTTTTAAAAGACGCTGCTGCTGGTGGAAAAAAAAAAAATCAGAAAAGTTCAGAAAAAATAAAATACTCTATTTTTTTTTTTTCCAATCATGGTGCAAGTTAGGGGGCAATAATAACCTTAACTGTGGTAGCTGTCAACTCGCACAAGCAGCTCCTCTTCTTTTGATTTTCTGCCTGGAAATCTACATCAAAAGTTAACAACCTTCTCATCACCGCATCTATCTATCTTTCTATCTATCTGTCTATTTAGATAGATAGATAGATAGATAGATAGATAGATAGATAGATAGATAGATAGATAGATAGATAGATAAGCAAGGTTATTTTGTGGGTATTCTGTGAAAAAAACTAACTGACAAACACAAATAAATAAATAAATAAATATTCAAGCACATTGTTTTGAGTTATCAAATGATTTCTGATTCCTGCATGTATTTTTGAGTATTTTTAATATTTCATGCAAGTAAATGACATTGTGCATGATATACTGTGCGACTTGCATAACACTTTGTGAGCATTAAGCTGAGCTCTGAGCTTTATATATTCCTAGTATTCTAGGTTTAGTCTTCTTTACGAGCATCGTCTTCTTTAAGAGCGTAGTGTAACCAAACATTTTATAATGTTTATTTCCTGACTTTTTAATGATCATATAAATTCTTTTCACATGGTGACTGCAGAGTAAAGTATGTATTTATTTACTTATTTATTTCTTAAACCCTTCAATATTCCCTTCTCTTACTTGTTTATATAATATTTATAGTTCCCTTAATAATTAGTAATCCGGTTGCTTCCTTCTTTTAAATAGCGTAGAGACTAACAGTGATCATTTGCTGCATTGTTTGTATATGCATGTAATAAGTGTCATAAGTGATTGTTTTGCGATACAGTTAAAACATAATCTGTGTAAAATTTAATTAATTCTTGTTTCTTTTAACCCCTCTAACATGTTACTGCCTGGTTTTGCTCCTTTGTTTCTACGTGTGATAAGCATCTCTCTTTATCCAATACATTTTTGTATTTCTTTCTCGCCTTAATTTTTATCCTAGACATCATTTAGATGAATCAGAAATATCAATACTATGTACAAAACCAACCGATTTCAATTTCCAACCTGGACGAAAAGTTGATATTTCTGTAGATCGTGTTTAATAGTATAGCGTCAAAGCATCTGGTCAATGTACTGGACTTCAAATCCAAACCAAGCCCAGTTATATCTGAGGCATACTGGTCATACAAATCTGCATCTTAGCTGCAGAGATTCTGAATTTAAGATTATTAGACATGTAATTACAGCTTTTGGACCTGTTACAATTGAAAAGGTACAATTTTAATTGACCTTAGAGTGCATCCACAAAGGAGAGAAGGAATGAATACAAAAATGAATGAAAAATGTTGGATAACATTTTTTATTCTGATGTGTAACCTTGCCAGATGCACCCTGACCCAGGACTCCGAAATGGCGTAAGGATTTGTATTTCGCTTTTGCTCTTATCTTACCTGTAAAGTACCTGCTGCTTGACACCATACATCACCACCCAGCTTCCGGCAGTTTTGTGGGATGTTCTGGCTGCACATTTTCTGACGTGTACTGTCATTGCTTTTGTGTTTATTTCCACATGAACACTGAGACCAGTCAGGTTTGTCTCTAGTCAGATTTGTTCAACTAAGAACAAGTGATACAGTGCTCTTCAGTTTATGTGCCTTGCATTTGCAGACTGTAGAACAGAAGATTTTGTGCTATATTCCTTGTCCAGAAGTGACTCCATATTTTGATTTCTTTTTTTTAGCCTGAGGGAATGAGGGCGGTATTATACATATAACCATATACATGGTAATATGTATACATACAGTATACATATACTTGTACATATAACCATGTAGTCAACAGCAGTTAACCCATTGATTTGTGTGTGCCTGGTTCTTGTTTTAATCCACATGCTGTCCTTTTCATGTAACCTAAATTGCTAGACAACATCAAGACTGCCTGGCATGCATCCACACAAATTAATGATGGATGTACAGTGCATTCAGAAAGTATCCCGACCCCTCCATTTGATCACTTTTCTTATGTTGCAGCCTTATGCTAAAACGCTATAAATTATTTTTTTTCTTATCAATCTACACTCCATACCCTATAATGATGAAGCAAAAACCAAATTTATGATAACTTTGCACAGTTATCAAAAAGAAAAAAACTGTTATCAGCTTGGCATATGTATTCAGACCCTTTTCTCTGACACTTGAAATTTAGCTCAGGTGCATCCCATTTCTTTGGATCGCCTTTGAGATGTTTCTACACTTTGTTTGGAGACCACCTGTGGCAAATTCAATTGATGGAACATGATTTGGAAAGGCACACATCTGCCTATATAAGGTCTAACAGCTGAAACTGCAAATCAGAGTAAAAACCAAACCATGAGGTTAAAGGAACGGCCTGCAGAGCTCAGAGACAGGATTGTGTCGAGGCACAAACCTGGGGAAGGCTACAAAAAAATTGTTCCCAAGAGCACAGTGGCCTCCATAATTCTTAAATGGAAGAAGTTTGGAAAGACCAGGAGTGTTTCTAGAGTTGGCCACCAGGCCAAACTGAGCAATCAGGGAGAAGTGCCTTGGTAAGAGAGGTGACCAAGAACCAGTTTGTCACTCTGGCTGTACTCCAGAGATCATGTGTGGAGATGGGAGAAACTTGCAGAAGGTCAACCATCACTGCAACACTCCACCGATCTGGGCTTTATTGCAGAGTGGCCAGACGGAAGCCTCTCCTCAGTGCAACATACATGAAAGCCCACTTGGAATTTGAAATATATATATATATATTGCAAAAATAAAGAGCTGTGAATACTTTCAGAATGCACTGTAGATAACGACATCCATCCATATATAACTTATGCAAACAAGATAAATGCCATGGAACAAAATGTCAGTAGTACTTAAGACTACTGCTTAATGATACCATGTAGTTATGGTACATAGATTATCACAAATAAGCTTCCTTTTCAGCTGCTTTGTTAGTTCTGCCTGTGTGTTTTTCTCCATCCCCAATCGTATCTCCTGACTTACAGTAAAATGTACTTCCAATGTGTGATGCTCTATTTGTATTTGTTGTTGATAAATGCAAATCCAGGATCATTTCTGGAGTATAACACACCCAGAGGTAAGGTTATAGTCATATGTCTTTGTCGTAGAGGTGCTATAAGCCCTATAACATTGAAAATAATGTTAATAAAATGCTGTTCAGGGTTACACGTGTTTTGACTGGTCATTTCCAGCTTCCTAATGGGGAAAGAGAAGTAGGTATTACACTCCTGTTTGCAAGGTCTAATACAAATGAATGACATGCCTTTACCAGAATGCTGCCTTTGTACTCAGGGAAGATGAATGATGAATCAAAATTGTTAAATACCGTTTAACATGTTGCATTCCTTTTGATGTGTGTGTATATGTGTTTGTCTCTTCCTAGGATTCCAGTCAGATTGGTCTTCTAAAAGAACTTCTAGACCTTCAGAAAGATATGGTGGTTATGCTGCTTTCTCTTCTGGAGGGTATGATACATTTCTACACCTTATACTGCAGCAATGTTCCTATATTTATTATTGCACTTGTTGTAATGTCATTGTTTCTATAGTAGCAGCTCATTCATAGGTAATTGTTGAAATGGTAAAGATTTCTGCATGTAAATGTTTATTTATCGTTTATTTATGGAAGGAGTCTCCAACAGTCAGTAAGTTTTCCACCACTGGGAAGTTTTCAGGACTGGAGACTTTGCACTTTTTGGTCTTCATGGTAATATGACTGGTTGCATTTTTTTTTGTCTTATTAACTTCAAAAAAGAGAGGCTGAGGGAATGGGTGTTTGTATCTGCTATAAAATAAGGCTGTTCAACAACATTAAATGTAACTCTTAATGGTTAAAAAGTATGATGTCATTCATTAACAAAGTTAAAAAAAAATTGTGGTGTTTTTAGAGGAAAAGAAACACCTCAGGATATGCTGTTATAGGAAAAAGTTCTTCTTCGTAGTGACTTCGTAGTAAGGCTTCAGGCCATATCACACTACCCCATAGTGGATCATATAGTGGAACACCCCACTGTCCTTAATATAGACTTTTTCAATAGGATAACTTAGCTTCTTATGAAGATGTGAGAGTCAGGCTGTACTGCTGGCACATTTATGGATTATGTGTTGCTTCCTATCAGGTAACGTTGTGAATGGCACCATTGCTCGCCAGATGGTGGACATGTTGGTGGAGTCATCTAGCAATGTAGAGATGATCCTCAAATTCTTTGACATGTTTCTTAAGCTGAAAGACATTGTGGCGTCGGATGCATTCCGGGATTATGTGACTGACCCACGTGGCCTGATCTCTAAGAAGGACTTTTCCAAAGCCATGGACAGCCAAAAACAGTACTCCCCATCTGAGATCCAATTCCTTCTGTCATGCTCTGAGGCTGATGAGAATGAGATGATCAACTTTGAAGAGTTTGCCGATCGTTTCCAGGAGCCAGCCAAGGACATTGGCTTCAACATCGCTGTGCTACTCACCAACCTTTCAGAGCACGTGCCCCATGACACACGCTTGCAGAATTTCTTGGAACAAGCTGAAAGTGTCCTGAACTATTTCCGCCCCTTTCTGGGCCGGATCGAAATCATGGGCGCCAGCCGGAGGATTGAGCGTATCTACTTTGAGATTAGTGAGGCAAACAGAAACCAGTGGGAAATGCCTCAGGTCAGAGAATCTAAGAGGCAGTTTATATTCGATGTGGTCAATGAAGGTGGTGAATCCGAGAAGATGGAGCTATTTGTTAACTTCTGCGAGGACACCATCTTTGAGATGAACATTGCCTCCCAGATCTCTGAGCAAGAAGAAGAAGGAATTGGAGATGAGGATGATGAAGAAGAAGAGGAAAGCAGTGGAGGAGCAAATGGAGATGGAGGAGAAGGAGAAGAAGGGAATGGAGATGAGGCCCCAGCTGAGTCCAGTTCGGCATTCGCAGACTTCATCAAAAGCGTGGTGAACTTCTTCAACATGTTCACCTTCCGCAACCTCAGGCGACGTTATCGCAGACTTCGGAAGATGACTGTAAAGGAAATGATTGTAGGCCTGGCCACCTTCTTCTATACCATCATCATAGGAATCCTTCACTTTATCTACAGCATATGCAAAGGCTTTTTCATGCTGATATGGAAAACGTTGTTTGGAGGTGGCCTTGTGGAGGGAGCTAAAAAGATAACATTAACAGAAATTCTTACTAACATGCCCGATCCAACTCAGGACGAGGTGCATGGTGACCATGCATCTGAGCCTGGAGCTAGAAAGGTCCAGGAAGCAGGTGGATCAGGAGACGGAGAGGAGGCAGGTGGTGGAGAAGTAGAGGATGAAGATGGGCAAGAGGCAGAAGGAGGAGGCAGACCTGGATTTGATACCCCTGGAGGTCTAGGAGATATGGGAGAGACAGAGCCTGAGGAGCCCCCAACGCCTGAGGGAACCCCACTGCTGAAGAGGAAACTGGTGAGACCCAATAAGACAAGTTTTTCATTTTATTACTCCTTATTGTTAATCAACAGCAATGATCTATTTTCTGTCTTCTTGTCTCTTATGGTTTTTCAGTTGGCTGAAGGAGCAGAGGGAGAAGAAGTGGCAGCAGAAGAGCCGGCAAAGGAAGAGCCAGCCCCAGAACCAGAGAAGGCAGAGTGAGTATGCAAATCAAAGCACCGTTCAAGCAGAGAAAATGTATTAGTGTACGTCTGATTGTTGTAAAATCCACCTTATATTCATTTCAGATTTAGTTTAGATTTCTGATTTATTGTGCTGAAAAATTGAGGTAATATTTTGCTGAAAAATCTATCAAAGTGCTGAAAATGGAGAGAAAGCTGAGAAAGAAGCTGAGGCCGTGCCAGAGGAGAAAGTGATTGAGGAGAAGGAGAAAAAAGTAAAAGCCAAAGCCAAGAAAGAAAAACAATCTGCTGGAGATGGCTTTGAGCTCTGGAATGAATTGGAGGTGCAGAGGATCAAGTTCATGGTAAGGTCTTGTTTTATGTTTTAGCAATTGATCAGTTCTTCAAAGAATTTTATGTAGACCTAATGTTCTAATTGTTGCCAATTTCAATTGTTTCTTTCTATTGATAGTCTGCTATAATTGTTATCTAAATTTTAGAACTACCTGTCTCGCAACTTCTACAACCTGCGCTTCCTGGCTCTGTTCATCGCCTTTGCTCTGAACTTCATCCTGCTCTTTTACAAGGTCGGTACAAACAGATTAGAATCTTTACTGAATTTGAATTGATAAATCTCTTCATGTGCTCTCTCTCTCTCTCTCTCTCTCTCTCTCTCTCTCTCTCTCTCTCTCTCTCTCACTCTGTCAGGTGTCCAGCAGCCCCCCTGGTGAGGAGTTTGAAGGTTCAGGCATGTTTGAGGGTTCTGGAATGGCTGAGGGCTCTGGTGGTGAAGGTGATGGTTCGGGAATGGAAGAGAATGGAGAGGAAGATGATGAAGAAGGACCTCTCTATTACTTCCTGGAGGAAAGCACCGGTTACATGGAGCCTGCACTGGCCTTCCTCGGCATTTTACACACCATCATATCTTTCCTCTGCATTATTGGCTACAATTGTCTCAAGGTCAGTTAGTCACAATATGTTTTTACACTTATACCTGTGTATAAGTGCTACACAGTAAATCTATCTGTTTAAGTCAGTGTAATTCCTTTATATGTGCAAAGTGTAACCAAGCTAACTTCCTTACTTGCAAATATCTGAACTTTAAACTGTAAACATAGATTTTCTAGTTTAAGCCAAAGATTTTAAATATGGGGTATGATGTATAGTAGAAGTGTAGTCAGATTGCTTAGTTATGAATATACAGCAAGTTGCATAGATTTCAATGATCTGATTTACCATCAAATTGTCATTGAATGAAAAAAAAAAGTTTGTAAATATGAGGCCTGGGAAAAATATCTGAAAACAATGTTTTCTTCAACATATATTTTGCACATAATTTAAATAAAATGCACATCAGACCCTCTACTCTCATTACCTGAGGTAAATGACAGTCACAGCATTTGCCAGGAGCTGCACCCTTGACCTGGCTGATTATGTTCTGCTCTTACATTAGTGCTGAAATAATGGCAGATAAATTCAGTGAGTTTTGTTCTGCTGGCTAAACACAGATTATTTTATTATTATATTTATTATTTTATTAGCTTTAGAACTTTGTCTACAGTGTGAGCAATGACGTGTGTGTCCAAAATGCTTTATTACAAAAAACGGCAACCAACTGTAAATGTGAGGCAAGCTTGAGGCCAAAAACAGGCAGTAGGTCAGGCGATCAGCAAACAGACAAAACTAGGCAAAATCCAAAAACTGGTTCACAAAACAAGATTGAGAACCAGATAATCATACACAATAAACAAGACTTGGCACAACACTGGGTGATGCACTGAGGAGTGTTTTGTGTATGTGTGTATGTGTGTGTATATATATATATATATGGGGGAGTGTGTTATTGAGACCAGGTGTGTGTAATCAGGTGGATGGGAACGTGACAGCGAGTGTGTAGACTGGGTATTGTAGTTCGAGGTGGCTGTGTTCGTAAGCCGTGAAGCAGTCTGGGAACCGGGGTTTGACTCTGATGTTGACATGATAAACATGTAAATCAGAGGTAAACTGACAAACAAAATCCATCAGGCTTATATTCATTTCTCATTCCATAAGGAAGTGGTAGCTCAGTGGTTAAGCTGTTGGACTACTGAGCAGAAGGTTATGAGTTCAATCCCCAGCACTGCCAGCCTACCACTGCTGGGCCCTTGAGCAAGGCCCTTAACCCTCAACTGCTCAGTTGAATAAATGAGATAATTGTGAGTTGCTCTGGATAAGGGCATCTGCCAAATGTCAATACTCATATACATTTTTTTGGGCTGTTTGTCTGAATTCGGGTGCAGCAACATACAACAGCGTTTCCCAGTCCACCACACAAATGTTCTTGCTTTTGTGTGCTTTGTGTGTGGTGTAGGTT
>JAKKZN010000006.1:23154790-23166815 GCA_033441825.1 Pangasius elongatus | reverse complement strand
GGATCCGACAGGCTGTCCGTGAAGACACAGGCCGATCCTCGACCCAAATTAAGGCCCTTACTGATGCTGACTGCAGCGCAATAACCATAAGACGGCATCTGCGAGAGAGAAGGGCTTAAAGAACAAAAAACGTCCTTGAAAGCCACGTCTCCTCCCACACCACAAACTTGTATACTCATTATATACTCTCCCAGTGCTTATGTGTACATTCTTCAAATCTTATACTGTCCCATTGACTGTATTTTCTTGTTCCTTCTAGTGTGATGGAAAGTGGTTAAAGTCTCTAGTGTTCATAGCCAGTCATGACTGTGAAAAAGAAATGGTACATGCGTTGATAATGTAATGTGCTGAACTTTTGTTATATGCATATACATATTGTTATATGCATACAGAGTCAAGGAAGCCATCACTGCAGCGCTCGTCTTTAATTCGTCATTAATCTGCTCTGTTATACTTCTTTTCAGGAGTACTACACAGTTTCTGTGTAAAGATACAACTTTAGTAAATTGAAAAATAGCTTCAGGTGCCGTGGGAGTGTATTTTGCAGCCGCAGCAAATTGCATTTTTCACAGCTAGATTAGAGAGCTTTGTTGTCATACTAGCCATATACACTGTACAGAAGAACAAAATAGCATTCTTCAAGACTTTGGTGCAACATTTAAAAAGTGAAAACAATGAAACACACTTGGCAACATGTAGAAAAAAATGAAAGTAATGGCAGTGCAAGGACAACATACATATGTCTGGCCCTCAGACTACCTGAAATGAATAAATGACCTAGAATCAGCTACGCCTTTCTGATCCTAGAAAGCCAGTGAGGTCAGTGGCTTGGCAGTATTGTTGTATTGTTGCTATGACGACATGAGGAAATCGTTATTTATTTGTCAACCATTTAAAAACAACACGGTTTTATAAATTATGAGCAGCTACATCATAACAAAGAGTTAACAGCAAGATGTAGCTACATGATCAAAGCAATGAAACATCTTTCTTTGCACATAATTGTCCTCTGTGGGAACTACTTGTGGATACTGAAGGATGCATTGCATATCAACTAAAAGAGAGAACATGGAGAAAAACAGTCAGAGGGAGAGGGAGTGTACATAATTAACGGCCATCCTAAACCACAATCATGCAGTAGGGAACACAGAGCGGCTGTTGTGTGTCCACACCCAGATCCAGCTGCTCCACTGGCCACAGTGCAGGATTCCTGTTACGCATACTGACACTTATTTATTGCTGTACAGTGGACAGGACAGGCCTGAGGTGATGTGCACTGTGTGTGTGTGTGTGTGTGTGTGTGTGTGTGTGTGTGTGTGTGTGTGTGTGTGTGTGTGTGTGTGTGTGTGTGGTACTGTAAGCCTCTAGAAAGAAAGTGAGAGGGCATGGCAGACAGTGATCTGTCTGTCTTGAACTTTTCACCCAGAGGCCTTTCAGAGCCTCATTTCATTAACATAACAACAGACATCTCCGCAAACACACCATAATACTGCTCAATCTCTGACCTTTCTGTCTGTCTGTCATTCTATTTCTTACTTTCTCTCTCTCTCCAAATAGAACCTTGCATGATACACATTACTCTAATATCAGCCACACCTCCTGTTTGCAAACACAAAGCAAGAGACTACAGTTATTTTAAGAACATGCCAGAATTTGTTTTCTAAAATTGGGTGTCAGAAACTCAGAAAAATGTTCATAAGCACATTCATTTTTACTGCAAACCATCAAATCGGACATCTTTTTAACAGAACGGAATATGCTTGTATATACAGGCAGGTAGGAGGCATAAATGTTCCCTCTTTGCAGTGCTCATTTCATCTTCACTTACTCAGCTGAATTTAACAGGCTTAGATTGCCAGTTAGCTAACTTCCCTAATTTATATTGCTTTAACTATGTAGCTTAGCTAAAATCTACATCGAGAAACTAGTTAGCTAATGCTATATAGCTAGGTCACATTTATGCTGAGGAATTGACAATAATTATCTAGCTACACTGTATGGACATATTTTTGTGGACACCTGACCATCACACCCAAACTGTTGCCACAAAGCTGAAAGCACACAATTATAGAATATAGAATGTCTTTGTAAGTTGTAATATTACAATTACCCTTCGCTGGAACAAAGGGGCCCATACCTGTCCCAGCATGACAGTGCCCCTGTCCACAAAGTGAGGTCCATAAAGACATGGTTATAGTTGAAGTGGAAGAACTCAATTGCCCTGCACAGAACACTGACCTCAACCCCACTGAACTCCTCTGGGATGAATTGGAATGCTGACATGCCCCACACCTTTTTCCCTGACATCAATGCCTGACCGTATGTTCTGGCTGAATGGACACATCTTCACAGCCACGATCCAAAATCTTGTGGAAGGTGTGCCAGAAGAATGTAGGTTATTATAACAGCAAACCTGGAAAGGGATGCCAACAAGGGTTGTCATGACATCACTTTGAGTGATGAGGTAGACCGTTTGTTAAGAGCATTGCCTTCATTATTTATAGAATATAAAAGTACCTAAAACCTGTTGTACTGCATTAAGGAAGATAACATTAGCTCATGAGTAGATATCTAGATGGTATTATGCTAATGTTTCTTGATTGAGACCCAAATACTGGATATAGCCTACATCTCATTAGCACAGTTGACATCAGCAATCCTCTTTCATAGCTGAAACTACAATTTCATAAGTTGTTAATTTAAGTGAATAGTGTAGGTTATAGGCTAGTTCATATCAGGATGGCTGTGCTTGATACTGGTTTTCCCAGACTGCTACATATAATGCATAACAATGTACATAGTCTGCCATAGACCAGCATAACTCAGCATGGGGATGAGCTTTGGCTTGCATGTAGGTCAAGATATGTACAATATGTGTAAATAACTGTATATTTTTATTTTATCTTATTCTATTTTATCTTACTGTTTGCACTGAGAGTACTCACTCAATTTCGTTGTACATCCACTGTTACAATGACAATAAAGAATTACTTAACTTACTTAACTTAAGACCCATCAACAATGCAAATGAACAAAAATGACCCTAGACACAGTCTGGTAGCACTGATAAGTGACCCCATCAACACAGCATGTATGATAGAGTTTCTCTTTTCTCCTTCACTGTGAAAAAACTCAGTCCATAAAAATGATCACATTATATATTCATATAGAAAGATTATATTTTATTCTGTAAATACAAGTGCATGCAAAGCAGTTCAATACATCATGTTAAATGGAGAAGGAAAAAATAAATAAATGAGACAATTTCAATTCAGAGAGTGATGACTAGAAAGAGGAATTCATGAGCAGTTTTGGTTGTAACACTAATCTAATCTAATCTAATCTAATCTAATCTAATCTAATCTAATCTCCACAATTTGAAGTCTGGGGCCCATGTTCTCAAAACTCAAATTCTGAGTTTCCTCCCTGGAGATGCTTTGCCAGGCCTTCACTGCAGCCACCTTCANCAGTATCGTTGGAAGTCATCAGGACCATCCAGGTTAAATTTTTTCTCGTCTGAGAATAAGACTTTCCTCCATCTTTCAATGTCCCAGTGCAAAGTGTGAATATTTGTAATATTTTCCCTGGTCTTAAGATTTTGTTCATATATATATATATGAAACCAGAAATGTGTTATATCCTTTATACCTCCACAAATACCACAAATGACATTTTACACAAATATTTCACTACTCACTGTGTGTGCTTAAAGGTGTTTCAGTTTGTTTTTCATATCACATAGAGGGCATGACGTTGGTAATACTCAAACATTCCAAATCCAAAGAAACTACCAAGCTCACATTAATAACGAACTGATAAGCTGCAGTTTTTATCTTGGTTTCTATACGCATGATGACTGTGTGGCCTATTACACAAGGATGGAATATTAATCACTTTATCTGTATTAATGTTTGATGGAAGTAAATAATTCTGGTCCTCTGTGCTACCCCAACAGCTTTCATGTAAATCTGCAGTGTGGTGAATTTGATGGATGCGATATTGCTTTCCACTTAAACCCTCGTTTTGACTTCTGGGACAAAGTGGTCTTCAATACTTTCCAGAATGGCGTATGGGAAGGAGAGGAGAAAGTCCATAAGATGCCATTCCACAAGGGAGAGCATTTCGAGATGGTCATTATCGTCAACTCGGAGGGCTATCAGGTGTTTCTCTAAACTTTGCCGAAATTTCTTTTAACGTTTGATACAGTAGGTGCTACTATTCAGCCAGGATTTATTTATTCTGCTAAAAAGCAGCAGTATGCATGTAAAATCTCATAAAAATAAATTTGGTGTCATTAATATACAGGTGAATGTGAATGGGCGAGAGTTCTACCTCTTTCAGCACAGAATTCCTCTGGAACGGGTGTGTGCATTGGAGATTGGGGGAGATGTGTCCATTGATAGTATCAACATCATCGGGGTAAAGATGAACTGTGTTTGTTTACTAATTGATTGATTGTACACTTAATTTCTTAAATGTTTCTTAAAAACTGGATCAAAAATTGCTACTATGAGTCCTTATACCATTTATTTCTTATTTTAGGGCATGCAAGGCATGGGGGTAAGAGCATTAATGTTAATAAAGTTTTAGTTTTATGACTAGAAATACACTAAAAGTATAAATACAGGCTTTGTTGTTAGTCACAGAACAGGCTTGATGAACTGGCTCGCCAAAAATAACACATTGCTTATTGCGAAACTGATACTTACAGTGGAAAGACAGGTTTTGTCGTTAGTCATAGAACAAGGCTTGATGAACTGGCTCGCTAAAATAATGCATTGCTCTTATTGCAAAACTCACACTTACCGTAGAAAGACAGCCTTTGTGGTTAGTCACAGAACAGGCTTGATGAGGGAAAACATGCTGATAAAGGAACAAGTATCACTGTAGGGTTTTATTAAAGCTTTATGCATACAGAAGTTATTGCTTCAGACTCTCACTGCAATCTTTAAAAAAGAAAAGAAATTCCCTAGCAACCCATAATAATGGCTTTCCTCTATCCATGCACAACCCAAAATAAGTTCACTCACAGGGGATCTGTAAGACTTGGACATACACAATAAATTATATTATCCTACATGAGTAAATAATGTAAATAAAAAAAAAGATCGTAAGCAAAAAGCTAGAAGTATAACAGCAACTTTCTAGAGTCAAAAACTTTTACCATTAGCATACATACTCAGATTAGACAATACAGGTCCAGTGCACGTGACCACAGTGGCCCTATTCTTATCTCACCACACCTTAATTTCCTTGTATAATCATCTTTGCAAAGTGAGTGCGCAAATTTGAGAGGAAAAAGTTTCACCTTTGTCCAACAGACAAGTTATGACATTTTTGTATCAAATTTATCCAATAAGGAATATACATTTTGTCATAATTCGAATAGGAAGGTGAATTATTATTTAGTTATCATTTTTTTTGTCTTAGAAAAATGGTCTTTTAACGGTTTTGTCTTAAGTATTAATTGGACAGATTAAGATTTCTCAATAAGACATACTATATGTTTGTTAAGCAATGCTGCTGCAGGACTGAAGTAAGTATAAAATTTTCCCACAGGATCTCATATAAATCACAGATATCCCCATGTACTCATGGCCATCACAATACAATTCCATGCATACACCTCATTTTGCTATAAACTGATTGATAAACCTTCTTGTAGGCCTTACTCTTATGAGATATGGGGTCACATGACCATAATATACTGTATAGTCTGTGCTATGGATTCAATGACTCACTTATAACCCCAGGAGGCATTGTTTCTTTTTATAAACACTGTTTTATTGTTGTGCATTTTAAACTCAGCCAGTACTAGATTTAATCACATGATAAAATAGAGCATTTCCTGCAGTCCTGTATATAATGTCAATTAAGAATGGGATATGTTAAGTGGAGCTATTTTTCATATCATGCCCCTGGTACTGTGGTGAAACTTACAATACAATACATGTGATTTGTAAATAGGTGTAAATAACATGCAAAAAGTGTGATAAGCTTAAGTAATGATCAATGTAACATGAAACAGAAGAGGGTAAGAAATTATCTGTTTCTTTCAACCCACACAGGGAGGATGGCAAGGCGGGATGGGTGGTGGCATGGGGGTGAGTGCATGAAATTAATGCCATCAATCTGTACTTGCCTGTGTCATCATGTAAAGCAGAGCATGGAGATGATATAAATGTGTTATACCAATCTGCTTACCCACTGCAGGGAGGATATCCTGGAGGTGGACCTGGTGTAAGTCTTTCTCTGCTATTACCCTTAAAATGAACATGACTATATCTGCATCTGTATCTATATTCATATCTATATTCATATTTTAAACTGGAAGTAGGCATGATCTTTACTGGTCTAAGTCATTATATTTTTGTTTGTTTGTCTCTTTTTTTTGCTGCTAGAAATATGTTTTTTCATTCACAAATTATAACACCAAATAGCAATTTACAGAATATACCTTCATTCAACTCTTTGTTCCGTGGAAGTTTCTGGCAAGATTTACTTGAACGTTTTTGGGTTACATTTCAAAAGGATCACTGCATGGTTACAATAATGAACATAATCTCTTGTTTGTCCATGTTCATGCTTGAGCATCCTTGAGCACACATCACATGAAAGTAAAAACACACTTCATTCATGTAGCATTTCTCTTCAATCCCACTGGATCCAGTTCCAAATAATTCGAGCAACTATTCAAGCTACTATTCATATCTGTATTTGTATGTCCTTTAGGATGATTGACGCATATATTATACCAAATATTGAGTTTGGAAAAGGTCAGAAACAGCTCAGAAAGTATGTAATGTGAAAATTTTAATCAACATGCTTGTGCATTCTGGGCTTTCAGTAACTTCGGGAACAGCCGATTAGGTCCAGATATGTCATATTTCTCAAGAAACATCCTGAGTTTTCCATGGTACATGTGATAATATGTGTATATCCTACAAGGGGTATATTTAAATCACTGTTTATTTTCAACAGGGATATTATCCTGGTGGTGGAATGGGGGTGCGTATATCACCAAGGCATGTCATATGCTGTATATATTTAGGTATGATTTAAGATTTCCCGCTAAATATTTAACACATTGTACTTGCAGGGAGGCTATCCAGGAGGTGGAATGGGTGACGGAGGCTATCCAGGAGGTGGAATGGGTGGCATGGGGGTAAGAGAAGCAATGTGTGTGTGTGTGTGTGTGTGTGTGTGTGTGCTATGAGTGTATGACATGTGCCATGTTCCCTGATATTGCCTGTGGTTATAACATTAATCCATCTTTTATACCACAGTGCTGTTAAGGTCTTGATTCTGATTGGTCAGAATTGAATCGGCATGAATGACTTCAGAACAGCAAACCACATCATGTTTTATTTCTTACAAATTATTTAAAAATTCATAAGAAATCTGTATTTTTTTTGTTTTCTATTTTGTTAGGGAGGTTATCCAGGACCTGGGTTTGGGGTAAGCTGATATTTCTATGGATTTTTATATACTATTTGAATATATGACAGGTGTGAATTGTGCAGTGATGGTTTTACTGAATTATTTATTGACTGATTGTCAAAACAGACAGACAGGTGGTAAAAATCAGTGTGAGCATTTTTGTTTATCTGGTATTTGTCTCAATATCTTTGTGATAATTATTAAAATCTGTTTCTTGAAGGGAGGAAGCATGGGGTATTCAGGAGGAAATCTGCCAGTAAGTATACAGTAGATATGTATCTGAGTATCTGATTATGTGTATATTATTATCATGTGATTACTGTATATGTATATGTATTAGAATATATACATAAGCCATGGCTGTGGAGTGTGAGCACAACACACTCTCACTCACACAGGCTGTAAGTTTAACACTAGAGTGCCTGTCCATTATGAGTGCTATTAAAGATACTCAATTTTGTTAGATGAGAGCTTGAAAATGTACCTAAAAGTGTTTAGTGACCTTTAGGTTTAGTCACCTTGAGTATAAACTTCACCTTAACATTACTGCCTGATACCCTACAAGCCCACTTTGTCTTACACGTACATTTTTGTCAGCTGCTTCTACCTAAAGCAACTTACATTTGAGTTGAGCAGATGAAAGTTATGGGTCGTGCTCAAACATAGAAATGTCAGAAACTCACAGCCTCCTAATTTTTTTGTCGCTGAGGAATGCAGCCACTGCAACCAGGATTCATTCTTGCAATCTGTCTGTTCTGTTTCCCATAATTCCCATATACTAATAAAGTAAAGTGAAACCATTGCTGTTTTGCAGTAGTACTGCAATATGATTTATTTATTTTAAGCCAGTGGAAAAACTCTTGTCTAATTCCATTTCACACTGTTTTTGTGTTCTTTTTTTCATCAGGTAATGGGATTGCAGCCTATCTTCAACCCTGTAAGTAGGAAGAAGGTTTTATATAATTTATATATTTATATATTTTCAAGCTTGCTGCAAACTTAATGTGTGAACCCATCTAACATCTCACGCTTGAAATGATATTGTGATATTGACGGACAAGGTCACTTTGAAAGAACAACCAAGTTATAGATAAAGAACCCAAATTATAGATTGAACATAAATAATTAGAAGATCATTAATGTCCTCATGCCTTTAACATGGTTGCTAGTTTTGTGTATTTGATAAATATTTGAAAACCTGTTCGATTTTGAATGGTTAAATAGATGTTTTCTTAGATTCACAATTGGAAAAAAAAATATTTATTTACTTACTTACTTACTTACTTACTTATTTGTGCATGTGCATGTGTGTGTTTCTAAAATCCTAAAGGTTTAAGTTACATGGGCTAAATAACACTTGTATGTTAAATGTTAGCTGTTGTTTTTATGCGTATGCTTAGGGCATTCCCTATTCAGATATGATCCCTGGTGGAATGGTATCCCGGAGGACCATTATCGTTAGAGGCATGGTGCCATATGGAGCTGACAGGTATGTATGTAATATTTATTTATTTATTTATTTGTTTGTTTATTTATTGATGTACATATGATACACATAGTTATTCAATCTTTGCAATAGTTTGCTGCCCACACATGTTTATATAAGCATACACAATTATGGTGGAAATCAGAACTCAGTGACATTTGGCTCAAGCACTGCAGTTTTTGCCCCCATATATCTGTATCTTGCGATATTAATGTGTGCCGAGATATATTGACATTACTTTAGGACTAATATATAACATTAAAAATCCCATATAGTTGCTTGAAAGAATTGCATTATCAAAGCAAAAAATAAAATAACCTAAAAAACTGAAAATTAATGATTTTTTTTTGCATAAAACACATAAGCATATGACGTTTTGAAATTGCAAACATATATGTCCCTGGCCTGAAAGAGAGAGCAGGTGTTAGGTCTTCTCCACAGTGATTTACAGTTCATAAATTACAGTATTATATGTTAGTAACATAGTATGGTATGATAAGTATAGAATATTTTGCCTATACTTTGCAGGTTTTGCATTAACTTTTTAGTTGGAGGCTCAAGAGACATAGCCTTTCACCTCAACCCTCGAATTAGAGATGGAGTGGTAATCCGTAACAGCCAGATTGGTGGTTGCTGGGGTGAAGAAGAAATAGATGTCAACTTCAACCCCTTCCTGGAGGGACAGTACTTTGAAGTAAGGATTCATTGATATGCATATGCTTTAATTTGTTCTCCTTGTTGTTATGGTTCACATCGTTAATACCCAGTCTTGTTTTCTCCCTCTTGCATTCCCATTTGTAGGTCTCCATTCGCTGTGGTGAAGAGAAGTTTAAGGTGTATGTAAATGGGCAGCACATGTGTAATTTCTTCCACCGTTTCCAGCCTTACAATCAGATTAACATGTTGGAGGTGCAGGGAGACGTCCAGCTCTCATACATCCACTTCTGAGTCTGCCTTCCCTGTGCATCTCACTTCGTTCCTGCTTTAGCTTTTAGGAATGCCTGTGTAATGAACATTAGTGAAACTTGCTGTATTATGCGCAAATGAATAAATAATGTACCTTTAACATGTGCAGTATTCTAATTAGCTGATTTAACATAATTTAAAAGATACGTGTTGCAGTGGATTTGTGGTTATGTCAGAAATTCAGAAATTATGTACCAGACTAGTGATAACAATGCAGTCAGCAATGCATGTAAGAGAGACTTCTTAAGTAGGCTTCCTGGCTACTTACCACACACCTCAACCATGCCTACAACCAAACACATGCAGATATTAAATACCAGATACTTACCCATACCTACCCAACAAATACCAGCTACTTACCACACACTTCCCTGCTACCACCTGCAGTTTATACACACACACACACACACACACACACACACACGCACACACACACACACACACACACACACACATTAAGATATTAAACCCCAGATATTTACCCATACTCATTCATTAAACACCATATACTGGATTTCAGGGGAAAAAGGAAGTCCCTTTATACCTTTACAAAAATAACAGGAAGTAAGCATATCAGTGAAGTTTTTAAGTACTCTGGGAACTGTGTGTCATATTACTCAAAATCCTGAACATAACCCAGTAATTCACAATCATTTTCTCATCAATAGCATCTTGCACTCTTAGCAATTTCAGAAAGGTCTCTAGAAATTTCTTTACAATTGGTGCAACTTTCTATAATCTGTTGTTTTTTTTGCTAATTAGCAATTGCATTGAAATGTTGATTGTTTCTCAGTTTGTAAATTCTGTCCCTTGGTGCAAGAAAATGCATCGCGGTTAACTGGGCGACCTCCAGGAGTCCCAGCGTAACTCAGTGCTAATATATCAGTGGCAATATTCTTCCTGAAAGACTTGCCCATGTAAAGAACCAAAAGATGAAGAAATTCTATGAAGTGTGCAATGTGTTCTTGGATTATACAAAGTCTGCTGTGAGGAGTCTGTTAAATGCATCCTATTTATTTATTTATTTATTTATTTATTTATTTATTTATTTATTTATTTAGGCAGGTAGGTAGGTAGGTAGCGCCAAGTAACTCAATACCTGATATCAACTCCAGACCTTTTATCTGCTTCATTTGCCTTGCAGTAACGAGAGAATGGGCCGCACCTGGTCAATTAACTTCTCGTCAGTCACTTTATCCAAATACATTTGAGCCCCTGAAAATGGAAGTACTTTGCTGAAAATGGCTGTAATTCCTAAATGGTAAATGTCATATTTTTGTGGAACCTCTTAAAATAAAGCTGAAAGTCTACACTTCAAAAGATGTCATCAAGAATACTCTGGAGAAGGTAGGCGTATCCAGACTCCAGACTTCAGGCACTCATTGACTGCAAAGGATTAAAATTATGGTTATATTTACAATTATGTCACTTTGTCCAAATATCTTTGAGCCCCTGATAATGGAGGTACTTTGTTTAAAATGGCTGTAATTCCTAAATGGTAAGATGGTAAATGGTAAAGGCAAAATCCAAATACTTCCTATATACTATATACATATATAGTGTTTATTAGGCATTACCGGCAAGTTGTTTTAACTATAAGCAAAACCGTTGCCGTTTAGAACCTTCCGACAGCCAGCCCCCATGGAAGATTTGATGTGAGCGATACCATTTTCCCAAGGATCAATGAGTTAATTTTACAGATGTAAATATAAATGTAAATCGACATCATAAAACCACTTACTGTTTAGTTGCATAGAATTTAAAATTTAAACACAAGTGTATTGCTTTGAACCTCCCTTCCTCCCTCTCTCATCTGATCCCAGTCTTTTGTGCGCAAGTCTAGCAATCTTCTCCTCTTTAGCCCAGTAATTTTGTCATATGAGACTGACATTTATTCACTAGAAATAATCTTTAAACCAGCAATCTATACATAACTTCATTGCCATTTCTATAAATGTGGTATCTTTAAATTTACATCCAAGTGATATGGATATTATATAGTTTAAAAGAAAAAAAATAATCTTCTAGACAAACTTCTAGGCACAGTATAACTGGAAAAAGATGTTTGTCTTTGATTATTTTTTTTTCTTTTAAATTATATAATATCCAGATCTGAAAAGTACTTAACTGGGA
>JAKKZN010000006.1:23135257-23145309 GCA_033441825.1 Pangasius elongatus | reverse complement strand
CCAAGGAAGTGAAGTAAGTGCAACTATTTTTACTGTTTTGACTAATGGGACGTGGAGAAATGAATTACTGGACAACTTTGAGGTACTTAACAGTAGATACCATTTGATTTCTTTATTTATCTGTCAGAACTGGAGTGAATCGTCCACTGTTACGAAAATGAATGAAATCCAAGACATGTCGCTAACTACTGTGAGCCTGATAAACGTCCCATCAGAGATTGCACATCCAATCAGCAGCCCTGTGAGTTACAATGGAAATGCAGAACACACGACTGCCACAACCTACTGTATATAAAGATTTTTTTTTGTTCAGAAAAGTATTTGCTATAAGACGAACTAACCACTATCAGAGATAAAAAATATAAACAAATAAATGAATAAATAAATAAGAAAACTTAAAAAAAAAAAAAATATATATATATATATATATATATATATATATATATGTGTGTGTGTGTGTGTGTGTGCTCCTCACAGGAACTTCCATATGTAGGTGCAATCCCAGGAGGACTAAAGACAGATATGGCTGTAATCTTTCAAGCGGCTCTTCCAACAGATGCCAAAGAGTATTATTTCATTTTTCTATCAATTCCTAAACTTGAAACAAATTAGTTAGGAGAATTATATTTAATAGGGATATAAACAATACAAACTTTTTTTGGTGCTGCTGAATTTGAACACTCTTCACCTACATTTTCTTCTTCTCAGGTTTGCAATAAATTTCCAGACGGGTGAGTCTGATGGTGATGACATCGCTTTCCACATCAATCCCCGGATTGGTGATGTAGTGGCCCTAAACAGCTTTAGAAATGGTAGTTGGGAGACTGAGGAACATGCCTCTGTCACGGCGTTTGCCAAGGAAGCAGCCTTGAATATGTTCATTGTCATCAACTCAGAGGGATATGAGGTATTTTTTTTTTAAATCAGAAAGCACACATGTACACAAAAACAAACTCCTAAAATGGTCAAACACCAAAATTTACCATGTTCCTACAGGTCTATGTGAACAGCTTGCAACACTGTACATTCAAGCACCACATTCCTTTAGAGAACATTTCTACACTTGGCATTTTTGGAGATGTTATCATCAACTACTTTGGTTTTATTGATGTAAGCAAAACTATTATTATTTTTATTATTTATTTTATTTTTGGGTTTCCTGTGATTTCATGAAGTGGTTTCTTGGATATTTTTTTTTTATTAATTAGATCACTTAAAGCTTATATGTAATAATTTCATTTTACTAACAGAACTGGAGCAGATCTTCCTTGGCATTGGAGAATAAGGAAATCACTGAAATAACAAGCACATCTCTGACACTTCTACCCATCACATCAGACAAGCTTGTGAGTTCAGCAAAACCAACTCTTGATCTGCATTGTTTAAATCTTTCCTTAAGAAATATTTTTAATCAAGCTAGTGATGCAGTAAAATGCCATCAGTATGAATTTTACATTGATAAATAGCCAACTTGTAACAAACTAAGAATTCTATCAAATATTTAAAGTTTACATCACTGTACATAGCTTTCTTTTTCCCCAGGCAGTTCCATTTGTGGGCGCCATCCCGGGCGGTATAAGAGCAGATATGGCTGTACTGTTTTATGGGACAATTCTTGCAGATTCAAATGAGTAAGGCATCATCCAAATAAGGAATAATTCATAAGTGTGCTTAGATTTGTTTTGACCAAACATTTCACTGTTCAGTTTTCTTTTCTTCTCAGGTTTGAAATAAATTTCCAAACATGCCAATCCTCTGATGACATCGCTTTTAACATCAATCCCAAAATTGTCCGTTTTCTGGTGCAAAGCAGCCTCAGAAATGACAGTTTGGAGAGTGAAGATTTTGCTTCAGACAAGGAAACAGCCTTCAATATGTTTGTTGTCATCAAATCACAGGGTTATGAGGTGTGTATCCTAAATCAATATGGATATTACTATTATAATTCTGAAATAAATAAATCAGAGAAAATAACCAAAAATTGCCAATTTTCTTCAGGTCTATGTGAATGGCCTGCAATATTGTGTGTTCAAGCATCGCATTCCTTTAGAGACCATTTCTTCACTTGGCATTCGTGGAGATGTTTTCATCAATTTCATTGGTTTTATTGATGTAAGCTATACACGTTCCTTTGTTTGCTGTTTAGTTTTTATTTAAGAAATTATTTCATGGTGACTTCTTCCAATTGGAAATCTTAACTGGAAAACATTTTTAATCTCTTACCTATTCTATCAGAACTGGAGTAGCTCTTCCATTAAAATTACAGGCATGGAAAGATCATGCTGGAGACAGATACCAATCCCATCAGAGATTTCACATCCCGTCAGCAACCCTGTAAGTTAAATAGCATATACAATGGGTGTGAAAGCCACAAATCTATGAAACTTCCATTTACATTACAAGAAAATAATTGGAATTGTAATAATATAAGCCTACCCTCTGATTCTATCACACCACCTGATTCTTCACTTTACTCTGCCCTAGGCCCTTCCTTATGTAGGATCAATCCCAGGAAAGGCAAGACCAGATATGGCTGTCTTGTTCCAAGGGGCAACTCCTGCAGATGCCAATGAGTATGCCTTCATTTTACTATAATATGAAAAGTTAGAATGAATCGTCTATAAAGTAAAAATGCAATTTTCAGTATTTACTTGAATCAAATATTAAAATTTTTTTCACTTTTTTCCCCCTAAACTATTTACTTGACAGGTTCACAATAAATTTCCAAATGGGTGGGTCTGATGGCGAGGACATCGCTTTTCACATTAACCCTCAACTTGGCCATCACGTGATATTAAACAGCTTCAGAAATAGTATCTGGGAGACTGAAGAATCTGCCTCTGACAAACCCTTCACCAAGGGAGCAGCCTTTAATATGTTTGTTGTCATTAAATCAGAAGGCTATGAGGTGTGTACCTTAAATTAATATCTCAATAATTAAATGTGCAGCAGTCTGGGAATACACATTGGATGTTGCTGTGATTGAATTCTGGCAAACAGTCAAAAAATGTATATCTGCCTGAAAATACTGCATTGGGTAAGGAGCTAGTTTAACAATGCAATAGTAAATGCAGTCAGTCTGCTTTAAGATGTCTAAAACCCTGCTGACTATATGTGCTTTCCTCACACAGTAAATGTCACACTTTAATCAAGTTGTTGTGTAGTACATGTTGTAATGACATGGACATACTGTATGGGAATAAGTTTAGGTTGTAATCAGATGACAGGTGTTACTGGATTTCAAAATGTCGGTGATGCACCTCCACATCGTAATCAAACATTCGTGGCCTAATGGTTAGAGAGTCGGACTTGTAACCCGAAGGTGAACCTGAAGGTTATGGGTTTGAGTCTCGGGTCCGGCAGGGATTGTAGGTGGGGGGAGTGAATGGCCAGCGCTCTCTTCTACCCTCAATACCATGACTGAGGTGAGACCCTTGAGCAAGGCACCGAACCCCCAACTGCTCCCTGGGAGCAAAAAAGGCTGCTCACTGCTCTGGGTGTGTGTTCACGGTGTGTGTGCACTTGGATGGGTTAAATGCAGAGAACAAATTCCGAGTATGGGTCACCATACTTGGTTACACGTCACTTCACTTCAAGAAAACAGTATAATATAGAAAAATATATTTATATAAATAATTATTTTTTTTGGCATAGAATTTTTACTATTTTTTTCCCTCATAAGTAGGCTATGTTATAAATATTGAGGTAGGCAGGCCATCAGCTCAGGATAATATTAAATCAGGTTTAGGTAATTCCTACTGAGATATATAGACAAGACACCAGAGTTATTAAGAACTAAAATAGATTATATATTTATTAAACATTGAATGACTACCATATGATCTGGACTACTGAGCAGCCTGTCAGTTTGTAGACTGTGAAAAAGGGCTAGTATTAAGAGTAAGACAGATATCATAGTCATTACTGTAATGCATTTATTTTATTTTTTTTTTACATATTGAATTTAAGGCAAATGAAGTAAATAAATAGACATTCTTTTTAGACAATGTGGTGCTGTTTTCAGTGAAAATGGAATGAAATCTGTAAATGCTCTATAGTGTTAAAGGGAATTTCCTCACCTTTCAGACCTTTAGCAACACTATCAATTTACTTCAGGAATTCAGGAGTTCAGGAAAACTTTATATAGCAGACAGTAGATGTGAAGGGTCTTCCCAGGTTGCCACACAAATACAGTCAAAAAATATTTGAAGATCTATATAAGTTCAACACCAAATTCCCACGTCTGTGCAGGTCTATGTGAATGGCTTGGAACTTTGCAAATTCAAACACCGCATTCCTTTAGAGAACATTTCTACGCTTGGCATTTGTGGAGATGTTTCCATCAATTTCATTGGATTTATTGAGGCAAGTTACAATTTTTTTTAAATGATGTGATTCATGCAAGTTTACAAATAATATATATATATATATATATATTTTTTTTTTTTTTTTTTTTATACATTTATTTATTTATTTATTTATTTTTACCAGACCTGGAGCAAATTTTCCTTCATCATAGAAAATAATGAGATCACAGGCATGCGGAGTTCGTCCTGGAGATGCTCATCCCATCAGATGAACAGCACATCATCTGAAGATTTTTAATTCAAAGTTTTCATAACTGTGCTGGTTTTTGTTTTGTAGCTGTCCTTTTGCATGTACTATTGGATCATTGTGTGGACTAGCATTTAATTCTGCTTATATTTTTAATTCCAGCTTAAAGTTTGATTTTGAATCAGAATTGTTGGGTTCTGCATATAACCGTTCAAGTACATATTGTTTTCCTTAATTAACATTATTTACTGCATTAATTAATATTAACAAGCTATTAACTTTAGCATTAATAAGCCATACATAATGTTCGCAAATTACTAAAGATAACATGTACCCGCACTGCCTAATGTTTCTTCCATTGATGACTGAAAATATAGATTTTTATAATTTTCTCCATATATACATAAATAATAGAACTTTCTATTCAGCCTCACTTCTGACTTTTGTCAGTTGCAGATATGTTGATTAAGGTCTTAATGGATAGGATGAACATTGTTTTATGCAAGTGTTGATTATTTGGTTATTTTTGGATAATATTTTTCATGGTTGGCTGATGTTAAGCAACACATTAAGTAAGGTCAATTAAAGGAATGTTAATACAAATTGTTACTTAATTACGATTTAGTTTTGAGATTGTGGTCCACATTTAATTAAGCAGAGTATTTAGACAACTATTGTTCAAATGTTAATAAACTTCACACTTAAACTGTTATAGCCCTAGGATTGAGAGTGATCTCTCTTGGCATATTCTTACCCATAAAATATGAACTTTTCTGTATAAATAATAATGTAGAGTGTAGAAACTCATAAGACTTATAAGACATAAGCTAATGCAACAGCAATTGGGGAGATGAGAAATAAGGGGATTTTCTTGCATTTTTTGTTTTTGATATCAAACCCTGTTCACCTCTTCCCCAGCTGTTAATTTTTTATGGCTGGTCAGGATATGTTTTGTACTTGATACATCAGAATTAAATTAATAAATGCATTTCCTCTGCCTGACAGTACATGGTGCAATTTAGTAAAGTCTAGTGTACAATACATGATTCTCCCGATTTATCAGTCACCAACAGTCCCAGTTGACTCTGTGTGCACACTTGGAAAATGTACACAATGTGTACGGCCTACGTTTATGTAATATTACTGATTGATATATAGTAAGCAAAACAGTATATGCAAAAGAGATGTATCTGCTATATAATATGCAAAACTTAATATGGAGAAAGAAACATACAAACATGCTGTCAAGTGTGTCTTTATAGTCATTAGCTTTATGCCCCTGGCTGTCAGGGAGATTTCTGCGACTTGTAGTACTCTGAGAAACTCTGTGAAAGAAGATATTTGAATATCAAAGTAACAACTAAAAGCTCTTGCATTTCTTGTCATGAGAGAGTGGGATTTGGGGATCAGGTGAACTTCAGCTGGGATCTCTCCATGTGTGCATACTTTGTCTGCAAGAGATCATGTAGTGAGCATGTTATAGTACAGGAGCGATGTGCATATGTATGGTTCAATGAATCATGCTGTAAATGACAAGATCAGTCCAATTCCAAAGTTTGTCACTGCCATTGTCAGCTTTTTTAACAGCCAAGGTAACTATACAGTAACTCAACTATAAGTAATTTGATGAATATTTTAGTATAATCCAATTTGTCAAGTTCAATTCAATTTTTTTTTATATAGTGCTTTTTACAATGGACATTTTCGCAAAGCAGCCTTACAGAAATCCGGATATGGATGTCATAGCATAACAAAAAGTGGGATTATTAATCATTACTCATTCATAGCTGTACGCTAATGCAAACAGTGCTAACAGTGTTGAAAAAATCCCTAGTACGAATATTAGAGTCACTTTTCATTTCATTCAAGATCTTAGATTTAAGTCTATCGTGTCCAAGTGAAGTTATCCACTGAATAATGAATGAGGCTTGAGTATAAACTATTTTTAGTAAGTGCAATCTTTCGGTTATCCAAGTAAGACTGTCCACAGCTATCTTTGGGGTATCCATGTGGTACCATCCACAGCAATCTCATGGCAATCATTAGGCCATCAGGGACTGTGGCAAGATTAGCTATGACAGCATAACTAAAAGGGAGCGCCACAAGGTAACACAGGCAAGAGGACCCCCATGACATAAAGCAGCAGCCACTTCACCCTCAACAAATTGGAGTAAACTCATGAGAGTGGGGGGAGACAGAATCCAAACATCCCAGAACTCTCTATGCCCATGGAACCTCCAGATCTGCACCTTTATCTAAGAGAAAAACCTGAAAACAAAAAGCTTGACTAAACAAATAGGTTTTCAGTCTAGATTTAAAGATTGAGACTGTGTCTGAGTCCCAAACACTAATTGGATGGCTGTTCCATAACTGTGTGGCGTTCTAAGAAAATGCTGTAGTCTTTGTTAATCTAGTTACTAATAAAGAGCCTGCACCTTTTGAACAAAGCAGGTGAGGCAGATTATAAAGGACCAAAATGTCATCCAGGTACTGCAGTGCAAGGCTATTATGTGCTTTATAGGTTATTAGTAGTATTTTGTAATCAATATGAAATTTACTTAGAGCCAATGCAGTGTGGATAAGATAGGGATGATATGATCAAATCTTCTGGTTCTAGTAAGGACTCAGATGGCTGCTACATTCTGGACTAACTAGAACTTGTTAATGTTCTTACTGGAATATCCAGACAACAAGGCATTACAATAGTCTGAGATGATTAAAAACTATCCTATTTGTATTATCTATATGAAATTAAATGAGAGACTGGAGTCATTAATCACACCAAGGTCTTTTGCTGCTGTACATAGTATAACTGAAAGCCCATTCAGAGTTACTGCATAAGCAAGGTTCAAGGTTCTTTATTTGTCACAAACATTACATAAATGTAATGTATTAATGTAGTAAAAATATCCTTAGTGCCTCATCCCACAGTGATACATAATAAAACAGAATATAATGAATAAATACTATAGAATATAATGAATAAAATAGAAAAATAGAATAGAGTCTATTAGACAAATATAGACATTATGTAAAAATATGTTTAGCAGTTTTTGGAGGAATGCTTAGCAGCTTTTAGAGGAGTGTAGTGTGCAAAAATTGTCTACTATTGCAAGAGTGCAAGAATTTTTGTTGGTCCATAGTGCAACTGTTTGTGTATGTGTGTCTCTGTGTGAGGTAGAGTAATATGCAGACTTCTCAAGTGTCCTCATTCAGTAGCTGGATTGCCTGAGGGTAGAAACTCCTCCTGAGTCTCTCTGTGTTGGTTGTCAGTATCCAGTAGCGCTTCCCAGATGGGAGCACTGAGATGAGACTGTTTCCAGGGTAGTGAAAGTCTTTTACAATCCTCCTGGCCCTGGTCTTGTATTGCTGGTTTTAGATGTATGTGATGCTGGGGAGAGAAGTCTTGATGGTCTTATTTGCTGTCCTCACCACTCTGGACAGTACATTCCGGTCCTTGGCCATGGTGCCTCTAAACCAGGTGGTGATGCTTCCAGTGAGAAGACTCTCCACAGCCCCAGTGAGGAAAGCCTTCAGCACACTGTGAGAGACCCTGAACCTGGCCAGACGTCATAGATGGCTGGTGCACTCTTGTCGCCAAGTTGTTTTTGTGTGTAGTCCATGACAGGTCTTCTGTAGGGGGCTGTACCTCCTCACCTGCTTCTTCCCATAGTGAATAATCATCTCCTTAGTCTTGGTAATATTCCGGGAGAGATTGTTATTCGAACACCATGTGGAGAGGATTTTCATTTCCTCTAAGTAGGCCTTCTCATCATTGTTGGTGATGAGACCTACTACCACTGTGTTATCGGCAAACTTAACCAGCCTGTTGGAGCTGTGTGTGGCTGTGCAGTCACTGGTGTAGAGGGAGAACACGAGGGGGCTGAGGAAGCAGCCCTAAGGAGCTCCATTGCTGAGGGTGAGCATGGAGGAGGTGTGGTTTCCCATCCTGACCACCTGGGGGTGTGCGGTCAGGAAGTCCAGGATCCAGGGGCAAATGGAGAAGTTTAGTCCCAGATCTTGGAGCTCTTACAGAGGTGTGAGGGGGTAATGGTGCATTCACACATATTTTCCTTTCCTCTGGTCCAGGTGGGAGAGGGCAGTGTGTAGGGTGTAGTTGATGGCATAATTTGTGGACCTGTTGGACCAGTATGCAAACAGTAATGGGTCTAGGCAGCTGGGGAAGAGGGAGCAGATGTAGTTTGTAACCAGCTTTTCAAAGCACTTCATCACTACAGGATGATAGTCATTCAGGGAGGAAAGACAGGTAGTTTCGGGGACAGCAATAATGGTTGAAGACTTGAAACAAGTGGGGACAACACCCTAGCTGAGGGAGAGGTTAAAAATGGTGGTAAAGACTGGTGCTAGTTGGTTAGCACAGACTTTTGGCACACATCCAGGGATGTTGTCCAGGGTTTGTCTCTTCTGATTAGGAAAAACATTTACAGAGCATGTGGGAATAGTCTCTCTGATCAGAAACTCTGTATAACCAAGCACCGCTGCTGTAAACTCACTGATATCATCAGAGCTGTACTGGAACATCTCTCAGTCTGCATCCGGCAACGCATCTTGTAGCATGGCTTGTGATTGGTTAGACTAGCACTGCACCTTCTACATCACTGGATCCTCCCTCCGCAGCCTTTGTTTATATTTTGGGAGTAGTAAAATGGTGGCATGGTCTGACTTACCAAGTGGTGGTGTTTTTATTGCCTTATAGCAGTCCCTGTGTTGTTGGTAAAAGTGACCCAGCATCCTTTCTCCCGATGTACTGCAGGTTATGTGCTGCTAGAAATCTGGCATGAGTTTTTTCAAGTTAGCCTTATTAAACTCATCAGTAATCACCAGCGCTGTGTCTGGGTGCACTGCTTGAAGTAGTCCAATGTCCCTCTGCAATGTCCGTAAAGCAGTGTCTGTGTGTGCCTGAGGTGGATTATTAACAGTAACAATGGTGGAGGAGAATACTCTGGGTAACTAAAAGGGACAACATTTGACCGCAAGGTATTCCAGGTTGAGTGTGCATAATTCCATAAGACAATGGGTGCTCGCTGAGCTGCACCATTTGTTGTTGATCATACCACTGTAACGAGGCAGGTGCCTTCTAAGGCGGATCCGCAGCCACCCGCACGGGCTTTTATAACACGGCGATCTCAGGAAGGCAATCAGCGTAAATGCGCAGCACCTGGCTGCACCTCTTTATAAGCCCTCTGATTGCCTCACTCCGCGTGCGGACATAGATCTGTGCCAGGTAACAGAGCAGCGCCACAGGCCTGCAGGCCTTCATTGACTGAGGGACGGCTGGCAATTTTATGGATGAGACTCTAGTCAAGAGACTAGGGTTGCCTGTATACCTCACCGGTCACGCTACAGTTAGGCCACCACACAGAACGACTGACCTTCTATGTGACTCGGGTACCAGAGTTACGCCTAGTGCTCGGGTTCCCGTGGCTTCAGGCACATAACCCCCGCATTGACTGGTCTACCAGGTCCATTTCTGTTTG
>JAKKZN010000006.1:23119814-23132716 GCA_033441825.1 Pangasius elongatus | reverse complement strand
GAGAGGGCAGTGTGTAGGGTGTAGTTGATGGCATAATTTGTGGACCTGTTGGACCAGTATGCAAACAGTAATGGGTCATTAACAGGCAGCTGGGGAAGAGGGAGCAGATGTAGTTTCTAACCAGCTTTTCAAAGCACTTCATCACTATAGAAGTGAGTGCTACAGGACGATAGTCATTCAGGGAGGAAGGACAGGCAGTTTTGGGGACAGCAATAATGGTTGAAGACTTGAAACAAGTGGGGACAACACTCTGGCTGAGGAAGAGGTTAGAAATGATGGTAAAGACTGGTGCTAGTTGGTTAGCACAGACTTTTGGCACACATCCAGGGATGTTGTCCAGGGTTTGTCTCATCTGATTAGGAAAAACATTTACAGAGCATGTGGGAATAGTCTCTCCGATCAGAAACTCTGTATAACCGAGCTCCACTGCTGTAAACTCACTGATGTCATCAGAGCTGTACTGGAACATCTCCCAGTCTGCATCCTGCAATGCATCTTGTAGCAAATGCATCTTGTGGCTTGTGATTGGTTAGACTAGCACTGCACCTTCCACATCACTGGATCCTCCCTCCGCAGCCTTTGTTTATATTTTGGGAGTAGTAAAATGGCGGCATGGTCTGACTTACCAAGTGGCGGTGTTTTTTTGCCTTATAGCAGTCCCTGTGTTGTTGGTAAAAGTGACCCAGCATCCTTTCTCCCCGTGTACTGCAGGTTATGTGCTGCTAGAAATCTGGCATGAGTTTTTTCGAGTTAGCCTTATTAAAGTCAACGGTAATCACCAGCGCTGTGTCTGGGTGCACTGCTTGAAGTAGTCGAATGTCCCTCTGCAATGTCTGTGTAAAGCAGTGTCTGTGTGTGCCTGAGGTGGATTATTAACAGTAACAATGGTGGCAGAGGAGAATACTCTGGGTAACTAAAAGGGACAACATTTGACTGCAAGGTATTCCAGGTCCAGTGTGCATAATTCCATAAGACAATGGGTGCTCGCTGAGCTGCACCATTTGTCGTTGATCATAACACACACTTGACCACCCTGGATTTTCCCCGAGTTCTACATCCCGTCCATGTGGTGAAGGGAGAACACAGGCAGAGTGGTCTGAAATGGTTGGTGTGAGCCATGTCTCGGTGAGGCAAAGAGCATTGCAGTCCCTGAAGTCTTACTGGAACTGTATCCGGGCTCTAAGGTTCTCCATTTTGTTGTAAATGGACTGGCCATTAGTTAACAATATGCTGGGCATTGGTGTGGAGTATGCCCTAGCTTGTACCTGGTTCCTCACTCCGGCTCTTGTTCCTTGCCATCGCTGCAGCCGTCTCAGGAGAGTAAGTCCATTGTTTTCCTGGCTCAGAGTGATCTAAAGAGGCCAGTTAGGGTTGGGATGAAACCGGGAATTAGAGTGGTGAGTAAAGTCTATTCCAATGTTGTTATTCCAATGTTCTGGGAGCAGAAAGCATCCTTCTAGTTGCCTATGCTCAGAAGCCCAGAAGTACTTCTGTCTTGTCAAAATTAAGTGAGAGGAATTTACTCAAGTCATATTCCTCAATTTTATTGATCTTCTTGCTTTGCTGAAACATAGCTGTGTGTCATTGACAGTGGATATATAATATTTAATAATTATTATAATCTCTTTATGTACCAAGCATATATAAAGAGAAGAGCAGTGGGCCTAGAACAAAGCCTTGTGGAACACCAAACTTTATTATACATAAAGGGGTCACCATTTACATCTACAAACTGGTAGCACTCAGTCAAATAAGATCTGAACTAGGAAACTAGGGAACTACTTCTGTTTGAGGAAAATAACATAAACTAACCCAATGATCATACTGAGCAAATAATAATAATAATATTTTTGATTTATATAGTGCCTTTCCAGAGCTCAAAGATGCTTTACAATACATAAACAATGAACAATCATGTACATTCAAGAATGACATGTACATTCATATCTGCATTTTTATTGCATTTTTCATGAAATGTCAATGTGTAAACATATTGTCATGACTTGTCCTTATACTGTATGTCTGGTACTGTATTAGTTATCTTGCCTTTATTTATTTATTTATTTATTTATTATTTAATTATTTATTTAGATTACAATTATTTCTTGTTTTTTTTTTTTTCCTAGGGCTAAAGACACTGCCAGCACTACAGAGGGATGAAGCAATGCATGAAGTATAAGCCAACAGATTGGGGCTTCAAGTTCTTCGAATGGCTACACGTCACTTAACTCTTTACCAGAGGAGATGATACTCTGTACACTGCTTGACAAAAAAGAAGAAGAACAAATCCATTTTCAAATGCAGGACTTTTTATTTGCCATGTTGCATGACTGCAGACCGCTTGTGCTTCACAGTGTGACATGATCTGAACCAAAACCCAGCACACTGTTGCACTGAAATTGCAGACCAGTGCCTGTCAGGTGGATTTTTTAAATGCTTTTTACGACTTCATCATTGCTGCAGTTCGTGCTCAGTCTTGTTGCTATTTAGTGTATATAGTTCTTTTGCCTCCTAAAATCTGACCCCTCACCCCCATTGCAGGAGCTTGTAATAGCACACTGCATGTGTTTTGCATAGTGAACAGTGTGAAATATATTTCTAACTGAAAATGCTAGCTTTGCAATTGTGCGGGCTAAAGGAGCTCTGGTAAAATACATATTCTGTGTAAAAGATGGCAGTGCACATGTGATATGAGTGCAAGTAGGCTTCTGATTAACTGCTGATTTGAAGTAGCAAAGACCCAGTGAAAAAGACAGTTATATTTGAATATTTGGTCGCTTGGAGAGGTTGCAAAGACACCTAGTGGCACCTTTCAGACATTACCAAATAGAATTTGAATGGTTTGTCAATTTCTTTGTCCATATTGACAAAAAGATTGTGAGACGATTTTGTTTTTTACATCAAAACAAAATGCATTTTTTCACATTGTTGTGCATAATTATTTCAGTATGTTGTCTTATATTTTGGGACAATAAGATTTAAATATAATTAATTAAAAAAACAGGTGGAAATTAACCAGTTTTGCCATCTGGGAGTTCCCCAAACTGTTCTAGCAGAAACTGGGAGGACACATCTACTGCAGGACACTAATCATTTGAAAGATCCGACACCTACTAGACAGAGTCCATACAAGGAACCTGAGAGACTGGTTAGGGACATGGTCATGACTGAGTCATTCCACATTGAACAAAGCAGCCCTATTGGCATTGTACGAAAAACAGATGAGTCCTTTGGGTTCACATTGATTTCTGTAAGCTCAATTAAGACTCCCAGTTTGACAATTTTTCCAGTACAATGCAACAATGACTTGATCAGGAAGATAGGGCAATCTACATTTACCAACAATCTTGGAGCTCTGTAAAGGGTATTAGCAGGTTTCATTAGAAGTGAAGAGCGGGTAGTACACAGCCTTCAGAAATCTAATGGGCATATTTCAGGTTCTGTTTATGTCATTTGTTTTGCATGGGGCTCATGCCATATTCCAACACCTAATAGACCATGTACTGGAGGGTTGTGAAGGTTGTTGTGCAGCCTACCTGGATGATGTAGTCATCTATAATGATACCTGGGATAATCATTTCTAAAAGGAAAGATGAAGCTTAGATTGCAGCACTCAGTATGTCCTCCATAGACACTGACCAATCATCCCACTGTTCATTGTTGCCAAATATAGCTAAAGCTGAACTCTCCAGAGTTCAAATGTTATACTCTGTTATATCTCTATGATAGTTAAGATGAACAAGGATGTCAATATACCAGGTGAGGACATGAAGAAATGAGTGGCTGGAACTGCCAGGAAAGTCCTACGTGAATGGAGCAAACTACTTCTGGAGAGAAAACAACTTGTTTTCCCAGCCCAGTAAAAGCAAATTGCTCTGGAGTACCTGCATGATAAGATGGGACATGTGGGCACAGAGAGAGAACTTCATGACTACTCATCTGATGAGAGAAAGATTCTACTGGCTGTTTATGAAAAGGGAAGTAGAGGAGTACATCACAATGAAATGCCTGTACATTAATCAAAAAAAGCAGGTGTCTCATGTCTGAGCACCCATGGGGATTATAGCATCCAGCTCACCTCCTGAACTTGTTTGTATTGACTACCTTCATGGCCTACGAAATAGCAAGTGAGAACAGCAGGCAAACAAGTGCACAGGGCAAAGCTCAATATAACGTGAAAGTCAAAGGTGTGGTCCTAAAACCCGGAGTTCTTGCCAGAAACCTCAGTGAGCATGGAGGTCCAGGAACACTCAGAACATACTGTGAGAAGACCATTTATGTGTTTAAAGATAGCAGACAACCCTGTATACATATTGAGTCCTGAGTGCAGGAATAAGAAAGGAACAAGAGCCCTTCACCGNTGACTGTAGAGACACCGTCGCATCCAACCTGCAAAACAGAGACAAAGCAGACAGGGCAACAGAGGGACAAAGAACATGGGGGCAGATGGGGACAGATCTGGAGGATACTGACTAAGAATCCCTACAATTTGGACAGGGCAAAGGAGAGAGAACAATTACTGGCAAAGTCCAGTGTTGGTCCAGGAGAATCCTCTTGTCAAAACAGCAACACCAGCGCCAGAAAAGAAGAAAAAAAAAATCAAATACAAGTAATACTGAGAATGAGAGATAGTCTGACGGAGAATCAACCACCAAATTAACTTATCCCTGATCCAATATCACCATCAAGGGGCGATGGGGATAGTGAAGACGGATGTGCCTAGTCTGATGAGGTGAGAATTCATCTGGCAGCAGAATGCCATGCTGAACTGAGGCAATCTGCAAGATCTGTTACCTGTATGGGCCACACCATATTACATTGCACAATCCTTCCAGCATACACCCCAAAACCCATATGATTTTGCACCTTACATATCCACAGTGGCAGTATATTAAGCAAAGAACATGGTGTTTTGGGATATTAATACTGTGATTTTGAGTTTATGCTAGAGTTAGTAGCTGGAGCCTATTTTATTTTGTCAGGGAAGATGTGACACTCACAAAAGTATGTGCAGATTTGTGTAATGTTCTATGTTCTTTTCTTTACACCATTCAGAGTGGAAAAGCAATGTTTGTTATTTGCTTTTTTTTGTGATCAACAATTCAGTTCCCTGTTGTCTTATTTTGAAGTGGACTCCTTTCTGAAGGAAATATCGGGAGGTCACAGGTAAAGCAGCGATGCTGTGTCTGTTCCCCTCATAACTGTTGGGGATTCATGTGAAGTGCAGACATGATTCTCCTGTCTCTTTATTCTATCCTGTTTCAACAGGGACTATTTTCATCTGTCTGCTTGGCCTCCTGAATGGGATCTTCAACACACACAGTTTGTGCAAAATTACACTGTGCAGGCATTAATCTTGACAAAGAACTGCATCACTTTAATTTAGTGAAAGTTTCCATGTGTGCAATTGTGATTTTTAATGTTATTTTTCTATTTTATTGTTTTTCTATTTTCTATTTTATTACACCTATTATGGTTGCTATGAAGCCTGCCTTTCATATGTACACACACATGCAAGCACATACAACAAAATGTAAATGCATGTAACGCATAACCGAACGTTAGCTCCTTCTATTGTAATATAAAATAGTCTTTTAAGAACTTTGCCATACATTCCCTATAACCAGTCTTTCATGAATGATAGTAACTAACAGCCAGAGACCACCTACATATGAAAAAAAATTATTATTAGCCACAAAATGTAATTAGCCACAAAAGATTCCTGGGTGTCCCCCCATGATAGTGGGATCTATTGCTATAATTAGAATCAATACTGATTTAGATGTTTAACTGTAATTTAAGCATTTTAGGTTGTTGAAATGTTACATTTGAATTTACACACTCTGACCAAATGAAAGATGGAATTGATGAATAATGAAACTGTTAGTAAACTTCGTGCATGCTTGTTTTTAGATTTGACTGCATGAAACATTAATTAAATAAAAGACATAAAAAGAAGCCTGAGGGTCTCATTAGAAATAGCCAAGAGTCTTTTGCTCCCTCCAATGAGCTAAAAATGTTTATCTGTTTCTATTTTTAAGTTGGTTTAACTAAGCAAAACAGTTTGTCATTTAGAAGTCTTCCGACATCCAATCCCCACTATGAGTTGATAGTATTTTTCCACAGTTAAAGAGAATATTTTTTCAGATGCAAATTGACAGTGCAACTCAGACATTGCAAATCAGCCAAATAAATGAGTGCACTGCTTTGATCTTTCTTTCATCTTCCATCTTCCATCACAGAGGTTCTTTTGCATGTGAATATAGTGATTTTATTACCTTTACACCTTAACCTCACCTTTTATCTTTTAGATTAAATTAGGTTTAATATCCACATTAGGTTTAATACATTTGCCATTACAATGTGAAATGTTCCTTAAACAATATTTTAAAAGTACATTTAATTCTATGATACACTGTGCATAGAGTTATTTAAGACAAGATTTAACAAGTTTTATTTAGCAGCACCTCCATGTGTTTAGCCATGTTCGTCAACAGTCTAGCTTTAACACTTACCGATATTACTTAATCTATAAAACTAAACCATAGACCATAAATCAAGCTAAATATGAGCTAAATATAACA
Source organism: Pangasius elongatus (assembly GCA_033441825.1). Classification (NCBI taxonomy): domain Eukaryota; kingdom Metazoa; phylum Chordata; class Actinopteri; order Siluriformes; family Pangasiidae; genus Pangasius; species Pangasius elongatus. Next base: position 23,126,132 of record JAKKZN010000006.1, on the reverse strand, counting down.
GTCATGCAGTGGTGTGTGTGTGTGTGTGTGTGTGTGTGTTTATGTTTTTATGTATTTGTGAAATGTCCATGGAGATAAAGAATAGGAAAGATACATCTGGAACCAAGGCCATGGCAAAAATGGGTAATCATAGTTAAGCTGTAGTAAAAATAGGCAATGTTTCACGTTAAACTAGCCTTAACTGACATTATTTAACACATTACTTAACATTAAAAAAAAACATGTAATGGTAGCCTGATGGCTATTATGTCTTTCTTACTATTTACCCCACTGGCTTAATGCCCCTAGCTCACAAGGAGACTTCACTGAGAAAGAGTCATTTGAATAGCAAAGTGACAGCTCTACCTCAGATCATTCAAAGATAAGACGTTCTTTATATATGTTTTTTTTTTGCTAATTTGCCTTCAACTGTTTTTTAGAGCTAATAATTTTGATACATGATCGTACAACCTCCATATAGCAGACTCGTACTTCTGATATTTTCCTGTTTCAGAAGTAATAAATGAAGGTGCCAGCACACAATGTTAATTTGAGACTTCAACTGTCTATGAACAAGTTATATTAATTTATCAATATGTTAGATGTATATACAGTGCCTCCAGAAAGTATTCACCCCCAGTGATTTTTTTTTATTTTTTTTTGTCTTCTTCATGAGTTGGTTACACAAGTTTCAATTTTCCAATTCCCACTTGTCATGCATGAAGCCTTAATAAGTAAGTACCTTCATGTAAACCATAAACCCACACATACATTTATATACAACATTATACACCGATCAGCCATAACATTAAAACCACAGACAGGTGAAGTAAATAACATTGATTAGCTCCTTACAATGGCACCTGTCAAGGGGTGGGATATATTAGGCAGCAAGCGACCAGTCAGTTCTTGAAATTGATGTGTTGGAAGCAGGAAACATTGGCAAGAGTAAGGTTCTGAGCGCCTTTGACAAGGGCCAAATTATGATGGCTAAACGACTGATTCAGAGCATCTCCAAAACAATAGGTCTTGTGGTGTGGTCCCAGTATGCAGTAGTTAGTACCTACCAAAAGTGGTCCAAGGAAGGACAAGAAGTGAACCAGCGACAGGGTCATGGGCGCCCAAGGCTCCTTGATACTTGTGGGAAGCAAAGGCTAGCCCGTCTGGTCCGATCCCACCGAAGAGCTACTGTAGCACAAATTGTTGAAAAAGTTAAAGCTGGCTATGATAGGAAAGGTGTCACAACACACAGTGCATTGCATCTTGCTGCATATGGGGCTGCATAGCTGGAGACCAGTCAATGTGCCCATGCTAATCCCTGTCTACTATTGAAAGTGCCTGCAATGAGCATGTGAGCATCATAACTGCCCCATGGAGCAATGGAAGAAGGTGGCCTGGTTGATGAATCACATTCTCTTTTACATCATGTGAGCGGTCGAGTGTATGCATTGCTTACCTGGGGAAGAGTGCACCAGGATACACTATGGGAAGAAGACAAGCTGGCAGAGGCAGTGTGATGCTCTGGGCAATGTTCTGCTGGGAAACGTTGGGTCCTGGCATTCATGTGGATGTTACTTTGACACTTACCACCTACCAACACATTGTTGGAGAAAAAGTAGACCCCTTCATGGCAATGGTATTCCCTTATGGCAGTGGTCTCTTTCAGCAGGATAATGCGCCCTGCCACACTGTTCAGGAATGGTTTGAGTAAAGGGTCCAAGGTGTTGACTTGGCCTCCAAATTCCCCAGCTCTCAATCCGATCCAGTGATCTGTGGGATGTGCTGGACAAACAAGTCAGATCCATGGAGACCCCATCTCGTAACTTACAGGATTTAAAGGATCTGGTGCTAACGTCTTGGTGCCAGATACCACAGGACAGAGGTCAGTGGAGTCCATGACTCAACAGGTCAGAGCTGTTTTAGCAGCACAAGGGGGATCTACACAATATTAGACATGTGGTTTTTATGTAATGGCTGATCGGTGTATGTTATTGAAATACCACTGATTTATTGTGTAACAGAATACTTATTTTGCTGTAAATTACATCAAGATTTTGGCATTTCGTGTGAAAGTTCGCGTTCATTGCCAAAGGGCTAACGGATTTGAACTAGCGCATAACATTCATTAAAACACCTTGGGGACTTTCATTACCCTGAGGTCAAAAGGAGTTCCACCCCATCAGTGGTACATTATAAAACTCTGTGCACACGCTCAGACACTCATACTGTTCTGACAGAATTTTGCCAAGTGTGTGCATCTTTTCATCCTGCTTATTGCCACCATGAGTTGTAGAGGCTTTGGAGGAGGAAGAGGAAGAGGAAGAGGAAGGGGTCATCATGACCACAGCCCTGAAAGGAGACAGGTTTTTGTAAGTACTGTTATGAGAGTAACATGTTATTTGCTTTTGTTTGTAAATTTACCCCTGTGACAACTTACTCCTCTCTCTTATACACCCCTATGTATAATGCATTCAGTATGAATACAGTGTAAATATACTATATGACTGTCCTGTACAAGTATGACAATTGCTTGAGGCAGTTCTTTCTAATTTTCTGTTGTGGTCAGATATGATTATCGTGGAATCAGAAAGGAACATAAATTAGAACTTAAAATGTAGAATTTTTGAGATATCTTTCTTCTTTCTGATATCTTTTTTTTTTTCATCCATCAGGAGGAAGGCAAAATATTTTCCTTTATGGAGCAATTGAAAATTGCTCTCCTCTTATGTATCTTTTTCCCCTATGTATACTGTATACACTGTTTAGATAGTGTACAACGAGTATATTGGTGTAATGACAATTATTTCAGGAAGTTCCTTCTAATTTTCTGTTGTGGTCAGGTGTGATCATAAGGGAATCAGAAAAGCACACAATTTAGTATATAGAATTGGGAGTTTTTAAAAATATACTTAAAACATGAGACCAACCAACTTCATGAAAAAACTGAAACATCTTCCCTCTCCAGTGGTATACAACCAATAATCAAGGCAGTAGCAATGGAAATCATTCTGATATCTTTTCTTTTTTTTCATCAATCAGGATTTGAGCCAAACATTCACCACCACCTTCACCATCCCATCCGAGGTTTCAAAACCAGTCATCCAGCCTGTGAGTTAAACGGCACACTATAGAAACATGTCTGAATGATTTTTTTTATAATGCAAATTATCTCCAGCATAAAGAAGAAAAAAAAATCTGAACTTTTTCATTCTATTTCTTGGTAAATATGATTTATTCATTGTGCTACAGAGCATTCCCTATGTTGGACCAATAACTGGAGGTATAAGACCAGGGACGCGACTGCATGTTGAAGGGGCTGTTCCTCCTGATGCCAAACAGTATGCTATCATTTATTTGTTAAAGGGAGTCATATAAAATATATGACTCCCTTTATTTGTGTATTTATCATAATACAGAAAGATTAAGTAATTAAAATAGCATAAAGAAAAACTAAAAAGGGTTAGAGCAAATACAGGTTGGTGTAAACCTACATAAAATGTTCACTGCAGTATGGTATGTTTTAATTTGCTTGAATTTCACTTCAATATTTAGGGGGTAGAATGATTATTTACAACAAATGGTTTTCCCTTGCACTTTTGTGGGAATTTATTCATGTCAGAAAGATGCCATTTTTGGCTTGTGTCTATGCCAAGAGTAGATTTTGGAAGTTGATATTTTGAACCAAAGTGGGTTAGACATATATTATATGGCCAAAGGTATGTGGACACCTAACCCTATTGCCACAAAGTGAGCAGGGCATTGACCTCAACCAGTGCTCTGTATAGAGCATTGACCTCAACCCCTCTGGACAACTCTGGTATGAATTGGAACACCAACTGTGCACCAGGCCTCTTAACCCAACATCGGTGCCTGAACTCACTAATGCTCTTGTGGTTGAATTGACAAATCGCCACAGCTGCACTCCAAAATCTAGTGGAAAGCTTCCCCAGGAGAGTAGAGGTTTTTTATAACAGCAAAGGGGAATTAAATCCTGAATGGGATCTAAAATGAGCACATATGGTGTGATTGGTCAGGTGTCCACATACACTATGGCCAGAAGTATAGTTTTTACAGAACCTGTTGCACAACTCCAAGCAAGTCAGCACAGGCACATCCATCCATTCATGACTGGCAATTAAAAAAAAAAAAAAGAAAAAAGTTAGTACTAAAATAATACACCAACGATATATTATAATAATATACCATCATTTGTAGCTGCTACAGATATGTAAAGTGGAGTTGAAATTACTTCCAGTGTCATCTATTTCGGAATTGTAAAAAACTTTTTTTCCTGTGCAGGTTTCAAATAAATTTCAAAACTGGGGCAAAAGATTCTGATGATGTCGCTTTCCATTTCAACCCCCGGATCGGTCAGTACGTATACATGAACATCTTCAGATATGGGAAATGGCAGAAGGAGGAATTGGGTCCCGATAAGCCCTTTGTGAAGGGGGCGCCCTTTAAATTACTGTTTCTCATCAATAAGGATTTCTATGAGGTGGGTTACTTAAAAATAAATCACTGACAATTGATGAAAAATGTATTTAAGAAAAGTCTAAAGAAATTTACAACTTTTCTACAGGTCCATGTGAATGGAGTGCGTCTCTACACTTTCAATCACCGCATTCCTTTAGAGAGCGTTACTACACTTGCAGTAATAGGAGATGTCTCAATATACTGGATGGGTTTTGAAGTAAGTAAATCACAATGTCATGATGATTTTTGTTCTATATGTCAATGCTAAATGTAAAACTGGGCCAAGTTGTCACATATATATCTCTCATATATATATATATATATATATATATATATATACATATACATATATATCAAGGCTAGTTTAAAATAGGACTGCATCTTAAGTATGCAGTCCTAGGGGGAAGTTTGAACCCTGGTCTCCAGCAAGACAAGACAAGAACTCAACTCAGTGAGTCACCCACAGGGACAGGCATGGACCCCCATGCCAAGCAAGCCAAAGGCCCATGGATAAACTAAGCAAAACAACAGAAGTCTATTGCCTGGAGAAGACAAAAGACAGTACCAAGATATACCCAAGAAGACTAATGATAATTGCACACAGAAAGGTCATCTCAAGACTGAGCACTAAGTGAGTGGACAGCTCTCCTTATATAGACCCAATTAAAGGTGGAGCTGATTGCCACTAATTATAAATAAGACCATTCTCTCTGGCTCCCTCTGGTAGCAGATCGCACAATGTTTCTGGTTGCACTCTGCCTCCCTCTAGTGATGGACTCTAGTGAAGACATTTTATTCTCTCCTCTACTCATGATAAAATAGACTTGTGAATAGTTTTATCTGACAAATATTTATGACATAAGATGTGAAGTGCCTTTTTTAACTTTTAAAGGTTAAAACTAAGAAAATTGTGCTCACCTTAGATAAGGGTTACTTTGAACACATATGAACAGCTATTCATTTTTGGCGTTAGTGCTTCTAGTGTTGGAGCTATGAACAGTGTGACAACTTACCCATATGACAAGTCATCCTGCTCTCCTCTTATGTATCTTTCTCCCCTATGTATACACTGTTTAGATAGTGTACAACGAGTATATTGGTGTAATGACTATTATTTCAGGAAGTTCCTTCTAATTTTCTGTTGTGGTCAGGTGTGATAATAAGGGAATCAGAAAAGCACACAATTTAGTATAGAGAATTGGGAGTTTTTAAAAATATACTTAAAACATGAGACCACCCAACTTCATGAAAAAAGTGAAACATCTTCCCTCTCCAGTGGTATACAACCAATAATCAAGGCAATATCAATGTAAATCATTCTGATATTTTTTCTTTTTTTCATCAATCAGGATTTGAGCCAAACAATCACCAGCACTTTCACCATCCCATCTGAGATTTCAAATCCAGTCATCCAGCCTGTGAGTTAAACAACACACTATAGAAACATGTCTGAATGATTTTTTTTATAATTCTAATTATCTCCAGCATAAAGAAGAAAAAAAATCTGAACTTTTTCATTCTATTTCTTGGTAAATATGATTTATTCATTGTGCTACAGAGCATTCCCTATGTTGGACCAATAGCTGGAGGTATAAGACCAGGGATGCGACTGCATGTCGAAGGGGCTGTTCCTCCTAATGCCCAACAGTATGCTATCATTTCTTAAGCTTCATTTCTTATCATTATAATTATAGTACAGATGAAATTGCTTGCAGCGTGATGTGTTCGATTTTGTTATTGTAAATAACTTTTTTTCCGGTGCAGGTTTCAAATAAATTTCAAAACAGGGGCAAAAGATTCTGATGATGTCGCTTTCCATTTCAACCCCCGGATCGGTCAGTACGTATACATGAACATCTTCAG
>JAKKZN010000006.1:23073367-23094987 GCA_033441825.1 Pangasius elongatus | reverse complement strand
TATATATATATATATATATATATATATATATAGGTAAACTCCCTATCTAAACATTCATTTACATCTATTCATACTGAATGATTATTTCTCCAGCACAGTGAATAGTCAATTAGTCTTATTCTGTAAAAAGAGAAAGTCTTATTCTCTTAGAGAGAGAAAGGGAGAAAGGGGAAGTGTGAGGAAATGGAAGACAGAGAGAGAGAGAGAGAGAGAGAATGAGAGTGAAAAATGGCCCCCTTGGCCTGTCCTAGTGAGAGAGTGAGAGAACAGTGCCTTGAGCAGTCAAACACTGGCTGTAAACATCAGCCCAGTAAATATTCAATTTAAAGGATTTTCAGATAAGAGACTCTGAAAAATTGAGGCAGTGGCCATTCTTCTAGATAAGAAAAGACTGCACCATCTGGAAGGAGGAAGATAGCAAACTACCACACCATCCCAGAGCCCTCAGTCCTATCCACTAAAGAAAGAGAGGGAGAGATGGAGAGTGCAGAGAGGGAGAGAGAGAGAGAGACAAAAAAGTGTGCTTACTGTTATCAGGGGGTCACCTGAATTTATTTTCAACTGTGGAAAGGCCATGGAAAGATTGGCTCTGCAAACATTAAATACAAAAGAATCTTTCATAGGTATGACTCTTCTTCTTCTTCTTCTTCTTCTTCTTCTTCTTCTTCTTCTTCTTCTTCTTCTTCTTCTACTACTACTACTTCTTTCGGACTTCATTAATGACTTTACAGACACAAGCATCAAAGCTTCATTAGAACGTTTCATTCGTATCTTCAATGTCTAGCTCACAGATATCAATCTCATCACATGAGTAATTTATTCTGTATGTTATCTGGCTCTGTAATTAGGAACTATATATATATATATATATATATATTGTTTGCCTCACTCTCTGCAATGTACATTATTGCAATGTACGAACTGAAAGACATTTATTTTAACCATCAAAACGTGTTTGTTTTTAGAAACGTTCCTCAATTATTAATAACAAAAATGGTCAGTGTATAAGATAATAATTGTAAATAAAATCAAAATAATTTAATTTGATGTGTTCTCCTGAATGAGATATAAATATTCTCTAATAAAACGTAGAATTCAGACTCTTTGAAAGAATATTGCTTATTTTTAGGATTTACATATATATATATATATATATATATATATATATATTCCACACTTCACTGCCATCACCTCTGGTCTTCTTATCAGCTTTCATTATAACCAAACACACCCTTTATGATTAGTGCAAATTTAGTACAACAAGTGTTTTTGTAAACTGATATACATATTTGAAACACACTAATATCCTTTATCCACCCAAAAAAGTGATTAATTTGCTGTGCATTGCTGTGTAATTGGAATAGTCTACAGTCTACTGTCTACCTCATTTCTAATTTCTTTTCTACTAAACTCATTTCCTCAGCTGTACAACTTTGCTGCCCAATCTGTATCTTAAAGCTATCAGCTGATGTAAGGAATGTGTGTGAGAGAAACCGAGGCCTATATAGACAACATTTTGTGCAGGGTGAAAGCTGTTAAGTCAGCGATAAACACTCACAGATAACCTTTAGCCCGTCCTGAGTACTTTAAAGTTTGTTCCATTTGAGTTCTTTAGCAAACGCAATCACTTCACACTCCTAACCCTTGGTTCAGCGCAGCGCTTTCTTTCATTTCCTGAGCTGAACAGGGAGGTTAATTGTATGTCTACTGAAGACAATAGAACCTCAGGAAACCATTAAAGACCACTCAAATACCACTCAATGTTTCCAAGAATTCCTTTGTATTTCATCCATAGGCCAAGGAAACCCCCTAATGAGACTGCAAGTACACAGGCAAAATTGGATCTCATTGCGATGTATTGTACAAATCCATTACATGGGTGTAAGCGATAAATTAAATGCATTAAGTGATCTTCAAGCCTCAGAGATTTTCGATCATAAGAAATATCCTCCGGTTACGTTTCAAAAATGTATTATAAAGTCACTCATGGTTCAAGAACTTCACTCGGATGAGATGCCCCATAGACATGCTGTCATCTTTGTCCTAAAATGATGAATGTCCTATCTTAACACCCTGTATCTATAGGCACTGCAGCAAAGTCAGTTCTAAGAGCATGCAGGCTTTCATCTGCCCCAGGAAACTTTATATTTGATTATATAATAATAATAATATAATAAATATAATTCTATTTATTTAGTTAGTGAGATTGTATGCTACATGATGATAGGTGTGGATAGGATTGACACTAATATACATTTATTTACATTCCCAAATGGCACTTTTTTTAATTCTGTCTTTTCTATTTAGCCTTTGGCATTCAGCTGGAGTCAATAGAAAACCACGGCATCATCACATCCATGCATAATATTTGCATTATTCCACCCCACCCACCCCAAAAAAACAGTATCTGTATTTTCTAAAATATGAACAATAAAACTTATTCTTGTGTTCTTGTGCAAAAAAATGATTTGCATGTCTTCATAATTTATTGTCTTTGTGGAAACGACAAATTATTAATTTTTTCTCATAACATAGTATTCATTTTCTGTCTGTCGTTATGTTGGTGCATTTACAGTGTAATCATAGTGACAGCTCACCTATAAGTCTACTCATTTGTTTATCTTTATAGTTTCTTTTTTTTCTCCTTGTGATGGTGTGGTGACGAGTTCAACAGAGCACTTTTATGCAAAAGAGTTTGTGCCAATTAAATAAGGGTATTCAGATGTAAATTATAAAAGAGACGACTTTTAACATTAATCAAATCTACAGAAACATTAAGGAAATGCCCACCCGCAGTGAGCAGGAAGAAGTGGTGGCACCATATGATGATTTGCAAGCGGACATATACTGTAACAGAAGTGATCAGATGAACTCATCCAGTCCATCTCAAGGCTCGACAGATACCATTTCAATCAGGTAAAAGCACAATATATGATATTATAATAACACGTGCAAACAAACTACCTTCAGATTTTCTTTGCAACAGCTTTGCAGTTTCAGCAAGTGGTTCTGATCTCCCCATTAGCCCAAATGCTTAATTTATAGGGATTTCGCCTTGAGGACAGAATCTTTTTGACTGTGTTTCACTCGGTATGACAGTGTAGTCAAATTGCCTTTTTCCTGCATCACTACACACTGCATTACTATCTTGTCTTTCCTCCCAGAGAGTGCTCTGCATCTCAGGGGGCTGATATCCTGGCTCAAGGGGGTTCAAAGGGTCCTTGGAGAGAAGGATACTGATAGATGGCACAGTCCTGTGGACGGTCATTTTAGCACTGCCTCCTTCCTGACTCTCCCACACCTCCCGAACACCTTTATAGCGCAGCTTAGTCAGCTGGTGGAGTCCACCCACTTTCCTCTTCATTATCTCGACGCAGGTGATGGTTTTGGTGACTGCTCGGCCCGAACCGGTGAACACCACCTGCCTCAGGCCGACCTGTTTGCTGTTTCCTTCTTCGCACTGCATCCGTGCCATTGCGAAGCCCATCAGGTTGCGGATCTTGCTGCCTTCTTTCACTCGCATCTCCAAGACGCCTGGGAGCAGCCCTGGAAATGGGCATGGGCTATCCTCCTCTGTCCGACACACTCTCTTAAAGCCAGCCGCAAGACCCTGCTTCAGGATTGGGCTGTGGGAGGGCAGGGCAGGAGGTGCAGAGGTGTGGTGAGCAGTAGTTGTCTCACCCGGGAAGGATAGATGCTCATCATGCGCGGTTCTCAGATCCATAAGCACACTTCTTCTGTATCCTCAGGAGCTTTAACCAGTCAAGATGAGTCTCTGCAACGATTCCAGCCATAAACGCCTGGAGCATGTGCATGCTGCAATCATTCCTGCATTTCAGATTCCAACTAGCTCATTGATTTCTCTATGTTAAAAAAAAAATCTCTCTCCAAAGAAGAACAATCTAGTTGTACTTAGTTTATCATGAGCAATAGTGATTACACTGAAAAACATCAATGGCTGTAAACATCACCCAATCAGTTAGGTGCTAATAAGACCACGCAAAACTGCTTGTCAAAGAATTCTAACAAACAAGGACAAATCAAACAGCAATTTCAGGCAGAACTGATTTACAAGATCTTAAAGTAGTGCTGCAAATTCCTCCATCTGCAAACTGAAAGATATTACCTCTTCTTTAGAGTCCCGAAGATTTGCTAACAAAAACAAATTTCATGAAGTGATCTTCTGATGAACTTTAGAACCACTCCTCTTGTGTGGTTCTTCTTTCTTCAAAACTGAAGGCTCATTACAGGATATTAGCCATCATTTAGGCAGATAATTCTCATTTTATCTTCAGTAAAATTTTGGTCAAGATGCAACTTTACTATTTTGTAGTGCCCTCTGCTCCTCTTCCTTGCTCTCTTGTCTTCTTTTCTCCTTGTCTAAAGACCATGAAGCAGCATCTCTGATTGAAATATCGCTTTCTTCCTTAGTCTGTTGGCAGGTTCAGGCTTGGTTGGGACCGCATTCTCTTAAGGTTTTTCAAGTGACAAAGTCAGCACTCCAGTCCCTTTCAAAGATGCAGAGAGGAGCAGCACTGGTACATAAATGCGACTGGGGGAGAGTCTGTACGAGTTAGTGGGGGATAGGCAGGGGGGGTGGCTCAAGACTGAAATATTTCATCCTTCTTAAAGGTACAGAAGCCTCCTTTGAAGGAAAAAATATCTCCCTTCAGTAGCTAATTCACATTGGTTAAAAGTAGGAGTCTATTCCTTTAAGACCAAAGGCACAGGTTTAAGCAACTTGTGTCAATCTGTTTAGAGGACGTTCCAGTGCATGTGCTCAATGTACATGACTCATTAACCTGCAGCTCTGAAATAGGGAGTCAGTCAAGCTTGTAAAAGTGCAATTTCAGCGGGTGTAACAATGAATGAAATTATCTCACTTCTAATTGAAAACATCCTTCACGGGCCTGCTGAAAGTCAGGGCCATTAAATTGCACTGTACTTAGGCTTTTTCTCCTTGTAGATGTCTTTGCGCTTTACTATTTGCATAATGCACTATTAATGTTTTCAGCACAGATATGACCTCCTTGGGAAAGTTACCAGTGAACAAGACAGATTCTGATATAAAGAAGCCATCTAGGGACATGTAATAATGTACCTCATTGAAGTGTTGAATCAAATGGTGTCAAATATTTTCTGGTCCTTTGCAGGAAAAGCAAAAAAAACAACACCATCACAACCACCACGAACACCACCAACGACACTAATTACTTTTATTTTTGTTGGTGGTGGTAGTGTCAATAATAATAATAATAATAATAATAATAATAATAAGGTATAAGGAAGAGCAGTTCGGTTGCTATGTGTGTTGTTCACACTGCTGAAAAACATTTTCTTCTCTTTAGGCAGCCATGTATTTTAGCCATTTTCTAAAGCCAGCATGGTCACATGGCTCTTAATGCTCAACCAGTCACTGCTACAAAGTGGGGCCAAAGAGCATGGCATCCTGTTCTGTGCTTTTCTCTGTGATGTATTATTTTTTGCATTTGTTCTGTTCTTCTTAATTTTTTTTTATTCTGACTGATTTTGCTGTTTTAATCTGGTACAAAGTACAAAGCATATTCCCAACTCAGCTCGTTTGCATTCTATGTCCACAATACTGGAAGTTATTTAGACTGTCTACACCAGTAAAAATATTTAGCAGCGTAACAGCACCTGAAAAGGTCAAAATCTAAAGACAAATTACAGAAAATGGGAATTAGTCGAAAAGAAAATGGTGCAACATGAAAAAATCTACGCTGTTCTACACTGAACGATGTAGTACAAATGAAAGATGTAATAAAGATCTGCAGAGTGTCCCAAAAGGTCTCCATACATAGGGAAAATTAATACTTTTTTAGCAAAATAATTTTAGTTGCAAAACATCCTCTACATGATTGCCATTTCTTTGTAAATCCACACGGAGTTGTCTCTCCCGCTCATGATGAACTCACGTTAACTCATCTGGTGTTATGCATGTAATTGCACATCCATCGCAACCTTGTGACAGCTTCCTGGTCTAGCCATGAGAATGATTTCAATACGTTCTTCTTTTGTCAAAGGCATTCTTAAAGACTGTCTGAAAAAAAAACTATATATATATAAATAAACTAAGAAAAATTTTGGAAGACATTTTGCTAGAAAGTGTTAATTTCCCCCATGTATGGAGACCTTTTGGGACACACTGTACTCTGGTGATCATTGACACTAAGGCTCAATCCCATTTCTACCCCTTAGCCCTTCCCCTTTTCCCTACCCCTCCGTTTCGCGAGTTCACGTGAAGGGGTAGGGGTGTCTTGATTCTCTTTTGGTTGGAAGGGTAGGGGTAGGGGTAAGAGCCAGATAGCCCTTCAAACGAAGATCCTGGTCATGGCCTTGGTAGATCCCAAACCTATCCCGGGAACACTAGGAGCAAGGCGGGACTACACCTTGGATGGGATGCTACTCCATTGCAGGACACACACACGCACACACACACACACACACACACACACTTACAGCCAATCCACCTACCAGCATGGAAGGTGTGAGGAAACTAGAGAACCCAGAGTAAACCTACATGGGGAGAATAGGTGAAATTCCACACAGACCAGTGACCATGGAACTGTGAAGCAACAATGCTTCTCTCTGTTGACTCAGATATTTTTAGCCAAATTCTATTTTCAATCTCTCTCTCTCTCTCTCTCTCTCTCTCTCTCTCTGGCTCAGTTATCTTGTTAAAAGCTGATCAGTGGAATTCCACAAGTTTTATTATTTTGTCATGAAATTTCTTACAGTTTAAGTAGACTGATTATTCAGTCATGTGTGATGACAGTATATTTGATATGTACATCTGTGTTCTCTATTACGGACTGTTACTTAGTGGCTCTACCTGCACAGACAGCTATAGTCTCAGGCCACTCTCTAGGGGACAGCTGGCTTAGTCAGCCCAGGTGATGGACAGGTGGGTAAATGTGTAAAGGCAGTCCAATCAGTCTGAAACAATGAGCTGTCTCAGTGAGATAGAGAGAGAGAGAGAGAGGGAGAGAGGTATTTACTACATTTACTATTTTCACAACTTTGTACTATTTATAGTCCATTGGGTAGGGGAATGAAGATACATAGCCAGACCAGAGTAATTCAATTCCTCAGTTAAATATTGACCACATGTGTTATTGCTGAAGTTAGATACCACAACTGTCATAGCTATTAATCATGTTTTTCATTCATTATTATATAATTAGCGCTGTCTCACCCATCACTCCAAAATCTCCCACAGGTGCTCAATTCGGTTGAGATCTGGTGACTGCGAAGGTCTTAACGTATGATTTACATCATTTTTATTCCCAACAAACCATTCAGTGAGCCCTAGTGCGCTGTGAAAAAAGGCGGAATTATCCTGGACGAGATCACTCCAATCAGGAAAGAAATATTTCATTATGAGTTAAAGGTGATCAGTCAGAAGAACTTTATTGATTTGCAGTGACAAGTAGAACCAAACCATACCAGCAAAATAAATAAATGCATGAAATACATGTTTTTTTCAGACACAGGACTTTTAAGGCTTTGCTTGAAGTCAGGAATTTGCCCTTGCTTCTGAGCTAAGAGGAGGTCTCAATAGACAGTAATATTACATTGAGTTTGGACCAAATGGTTTTGAAAATCCCACTGCGCCAACAGATTTCTAGTGGCAGACCCCCTGTCGCTGGTAGTTGCTATTTTTGTAGTACAGACACAACCAAATTAGCAGGGTGCCAACATTTATGCTGCTTATGCCTGTGTTTCAATAGCTCAGATCATTTCAATTTTTATCCTACCTTTGATTTTCTGCATGTGTGTATGTGTGTGTGCATGTGTGTGCGGTATCAGGGTTTTATATCTGATTGTGTCTTAGTTACATGCACTTTGTCCAAAGAGGTATACATGTCAACAAGCTTTGTCATTAATTCCCAAACAGAGCAGGATGGCGGGGGGCGATGTGTAGCAGAGTGATCATTCGGCTGTTTGGGAGAAATTACCCTCATCATTCATAAAGATATGCACAGCTGCCTGAGGGGAACCAGCACTCTCTCTCTCTCTTTCCCTCTGTGTCTCTTTCTTTCTCTTTATTTCTCTTTGATATCTGCCAAGTAAATGAATAATACCACATTACTTTTGCAGCATGTTCCTACACAGTGACAGAATTAATCTGTCCAAAAAAAAAAAAAAAAAAAAAAGCTTTAGAATGATAAGAGGGGAGTGAATCTTTCAGTGCATATGCAATAAGACCGGTTTAAATATCTAATCATGTCAACTGCTACCATTTGTTGTCCAAATCAGCAAAATGGTATCTATCCAGAGTAGAGAAAAGAAAGGGGAGAAGAAGAAAAAGAAGAAAAAGAAGAAAACCAAGCTGAAAATCAAGGTATGTTAAGGTTGATGTTGGTTATTATTTTATTAGTGCTGCTATCTCTATGAAACCTTGTTAGTTAAGGAAAGGCTAAACTAGTCATTTGGGGTTAACATAGCGAGCTTGCTAACTCTTGGTTGCTAGGTCACGTTACAAAGGCAAGACTTCACAGCTATTATCATGTCCCCCTGTTCTCAAACAAATCTACATTACATTAACCAATATAGCATGAATGTTTGTCATATTTAGTTTGTTGGTTGGAGATTTAACACTAGCTAGCAGCAGCTACAATTAGCATTCTCCAACAACAATCTCTATTGATTAAAATTATTTCAATAAGATTAACATAGGTAGCTAGCTAGGTAGCTAACTGTGCTTAGCTTAGTTGATGAAATTCATGATATTTTGCTAGCTGGCTATGTTAGCTTATGGTGGTGGGAGTGGTTTATGTCATATTTTGTAGTCTATCAGTTAATTTTTGATAGCTAGATGACAGTTCATTCTTTAGAAAGAAAGAGACATTTGTGAACAAAGTTATCAATATCAAATGATAGCTAAACATATCTTTATATGCAGGTTTATCTGTTTAGTTAATGTGACACCAGACAAGAAGTCTTCAGGTTATACATTCTGAAATCATGAATTTGCTTAAAAGTGATGTCAGTTGCTCATTTCCAGTTACCTGTCTACTTCCTGGTTTGGTCTTATATAACAGCAAATGTCTTCCAGTTGTTCAATGCGAAGTCTTGCCATTCTTATGAGTTGTATTTCTGTGCTTTGACCATTTTGCTATGCCTTGTTTGACAACTCTTTGGATTCCCCTTGTGTTTTGATGTTTATTATCAATACTGTGTTTGACCATTTTTGCTTAATGACTACGATTTTGGATTGAGATCTAATAAACTCTATACATGGTTCCCAACTTCTTTGCTGAGTCTGGTTTGTTAAATGAGCTTTTATGCCAGTTCTGGCTGGAATGTTAAAAAATGCAGTTTAATGGCTACTCTGTGTTTCATTTGGTTATTTAAATTAAAGGGAATTTTTTTTTTTACATTTTCAATCTAAAATTTGGAGTCAGTGTAAGTTCCTGGAGCCTGCATGGCTGAAGATCAGTTCAATAAGCTCCCTGCAGGTTATTGTGAGAGAATATAACTCTATCACACACACACACACAAACATGGACTCAGGAAAAGTAGCCGTAGTCTTTTTTTCTGGATTTTCAATGAAAAGTTTTGTTCACTGACAGCAAAATAAGAGTAAAGAGAAGCAAGTAATACCTTCAGCCACAAACAGACAATGTGCATTTATCATCCACATGACAGCTTCACAAACTTCAAAACAAAACCACAGAATGTGTGTGTGTGTGTGTGTGTGTGTGTGTGTGTGTGTGTGTGTGTGAGTAGGAATGTGTTTATATGTCACTCGTTGCCTTGTCTTCAAGGGCAAATAAAATTCAGAGAACGTACCAGGCAACAAATATCAATAATCATTTTCCCATCTAGTGCTGTCACCATTTAGGCCTTTATGAGCCACTCTGACGCATCTAGTAAAGAAAAGAAAGGAGAGTGCCAGAAAGAAGGATGGGGGAATGATAAAATGGAAAATGGGAAGAGAAAAAAAGGGGTTGCCTGGAGCAGAAGGGGTGTAATTAACATGCCATAACTCCAGAAACACCTCTGTCTCATTAACTCTCACTCTGTGACTCTGTCTTTTTTCAGTTTTTTCCTGTTTAACACTGCAATGCAGATGTGAGCACTGTAGCCTGGCACAGGAAAAAAAAAAAGTGTTTATTATGCAGTAATGTTGTAGGATACCTTCATATTTGACAAGAGTTTGACTGCAAAGATTATCCCAAAATATACAGCAGAAATTCATGATATTTCACAATATTTTTTTTGCATCTCAGAGTTTAATCTGAATGAATTTGATCAAATTTGATAAGTGAGTCATCTCCAAAGCTATTTCAAGCATCCGCTAAAAACATGGCTTGGTAAGCAAATGAATACATTTAAACAAAGCGTGATTTGCATTCTCATTTTCTAAATGAGCTTGCACACTGTTGTTACCTCTGAATTCACTTAAACACTTCTCTATAATTGTTGTCGTTATCTGTTAATGGCCGCTGCACAGACAGCCTCTCTTCCGTATGAGCTCTGCTATCTCTAATGGAGTTTATTGATCATTTCTGATAAAAACAGACAGGATGCAAAAAAGGCTTACATGCAGATGAGAAGTGGCACTGTGGACTTGCTAATCAGTGATTGATAGATTTATTTATTTATTATTGATTGAATATTGGTGTCAGGCAGGTTAATGAGTAATTTGAATTTCCCTGTATTTTAGTGTTTTTTAAACTATAAAGTATACAAAATCTTCAAAATGAATCCTGTATTCATAATGCATTATTCAGAATGCTCAGAATAACTCAGAATTCAGAAATGTAATTTGTAATGTGTCATAATGCAATACAACATTAAGGTCTATGATGTTTTAATGAACAGATGATTATAATGTGTTACACAACCTGACATTATGACGTCTTATGCTTTATAAGGTATTATAACTACTTATAAGGATTTATAAAAGTTTATGCCAGTCATAATAAGGTAATATGCCTCACATGTTTTCTAATTTCTGAAATTCTAAAATTCCTATACTAATATCTCCACTACTTCTAAAAATGTATTTTTCAGTGTATCAAAACAATGGGAAAATGTCACAAAACACAGAATGTTTGGCTTCATATTAGAAATTTCGTGCACATTTGTACCTGTGATGCTATTATCATTCAAAGAGAGTCATTATTATTATTATTATTATTATTATTATTACTATTATTTTAACTTTGCTTTCATATTGTGTTTTAATGCATGTCCCTGCCTTTAATCTATGTTATACTTAACACCCAATTATGCGTGCACATTTTTTTTCTTTGTAAATCAACTACAGCAGGCCAACTACCTGGAGTACTGTTTATCTGGGATTTTAGCGAATCAGTACCTCGATGTTTAGACATTTAGCCAATTCTCTTGAGCATGGGTCTTCTGCTATTCAACAATATTCAGACTGACGTTTTGTCCCAGCCCTTAGCATGGCCTTTTGCACCAGCTGTGTGCCAGACATTAATGTCATCATTTCAACAAAGCCAAACATACTAATGGAAACTCATTTCTCCTCTGACGGTACTAAGACAACCAAATGATGTTGTTTACAGAGACCATGCACAGGCCGTTGGACCACTTAGCAATCTGTTCACTTGAAATGAACATGTTATTATGCAAGAGTGGTTCTCAATGCGATTGTTTATTGGCCCCAAGACCCCTATGTAAAGACTGTCTATTCAGCATGTTACCAGATGGATAAAGGACCTTCAGAGAGATGGAGAAACACTGTGTGTGTGTGTGTGTGTGTGTGTGTGTGTGTGTGTGTGTGTGTGTGTGTGTGTGTGTGTGTGTGTGTGTGTTTCTCCTGCAGTGCCTGTTCTTATTGGGTCACTGCTTCCTCCGTCATGCTGCATAGAGGAGCTGGGTCATCTAACTCAGTAGGAAACCTAGGAAATGTCAAGTGTAAGTGTGTGTGTGTGTGTGTGTGTGTGTGTGTGTGTGTGTGTGTGTGTGTGTGTGTGTGTTTATATATCTTAGTGGGGACCAAATATACCCGCAAGGACAGGGATATCTGATAGTTAATATAATTTTTTTTTATGAATAAACCTTACAAAACCATACAGCTTGTATTTTATATATTAAAAGAGCCAAAGGTTTCCTGAGATTAAACATAGGGTTAGATTCAGGTGTCATAATTCATAAGTAATAATTCATAATTATTAATAATTATGCCAGTGGAAGATCCTCATAAAGGTAGTAAGATAAACATCTTGTGTGTGTGTGTGTGTGTGTGTGTGTGTGTGTGTGTGTGTGTGTGTGTGTGTGAGAGAGAGAGAAAGAGACAGAGAGAGAGAGAAATTTGAGTGATTTTGTACATATAACCTGGTGCACATTTTAAACATGAACAGCAAGTTAAAAGTATTTTTCAATAATGGTATCCATAGAAAGCTGTAGTACAGCATGGAGGTGAAAAACATGACATATTTTTACAGGACTGAAACAGATTTGTCCCATTTTTAATTGCATTGGAGCGCCAACCGTGCTTAAATCCCTCCTAAATCCCTGCTTTACAATAGAACTATAATTGCAGGAGTGTAATTGCGTGGCAATGCTCTGCAACTGTGTGTGTGTGTGTGTGTGTGTGTGTGTGTGTGTGTGTGTGTGTGTGTGTGTGGATGTTCATCATTGCTCTATGTGTCTACTTACAGTGAAGCCCTCACTAATTACAACCACAGAAAATATGGGGTGGCAATTATCATAATGCAAAAATGGGGCATAAAGAGGGTCTGCTGACATTCGATTTAACACACCCCTACTGCTGACAGAAACTCTGGGTCTTTCTCATCAAAACTGAGGTTACAATTTGCAATCAGCTTTAAAGGGCTATTAATGCCTCAATTTTTTTTTAAACAGATTCTTGTTAGTAATATAATACTTCAAATAACACCTTTGTTAGAGATATTGGATACAGCTGACTGTTAATGCAATCTACTTTTCATTTTTAATTGCAAGAATTAGGAATAATGGTGTTATACATTCTTGGTATTATTGTACACATCACCGCATGGGATACATGTGATTGGGAAAAGTGTGGGTGGGAATGATTATATAAAATTAGAAGGTATGGGTGGAAAATACCCCAGGTCCCCTCTTTTCCCAGAAAAAAACAAGTGTGCACCAGTGGCTCAGTGAAGTGACATTTTCAAAATAACCTATGATTCAATTTGATTATAAGAATCATTCAATCTATTAAAACTACACTTTATTGATGATCAGAATCTCTAAATCTATTAATACTGTAACCAGTTGAAGATGAGAATCACTGTACTCTAATACTATAATGCATTAATATTCTACTTTATTGAGGATGAGATTTACTCAAGTAATTAATACAACAATCTAGTAATACTGTACTTTATTGAGGTTGAGACTTACTCAGTCTATTAATACTGTACTTTATTGAGGATGATAATCATCAAATCTATTAATATTATAATCTATTAATACTGTACTTTATTGAGGTTAAGAATTACTCAATCTATTTATACTGTACTTTATTAATACTTTATTGAGGATGGTAAGCACCAAATCTATTAATATTGTCATTGATTTATACTCTTTTAGGATGGGATTTACTCAATCTATTAATACTGTAACCAGTTGAATAATATACTATACACTAATAACACACTATAATGCATTAATATTCTACTTTATTGAGGATGAGATTTACTCAAGTAATTAATACAACAATCTAGTAATACTGTACTTTATTGAGGGTGGGAATTACTCAATCTATTTATACTGTACTTTATTAAGGATGGGAATTACTCAATCTATTAATACTGTACTTTATTGAGGATGCTCAGCACCAAATATATTAATATTGTCATTGATTTATACTCTATGAGGATGGGATTTACTCAATATCTTAACATAATACTTTATTGAAGATGAGAATAACTTAATCTATTAATAATTTAATGTATTAATACTGTACTTCATTGAGGATGAGAAGCATTTAATCTTTAATACTGTGCTTTACTGTGGATGAGAATGAGTCAGTCTATTAATACTGTACAATACTGAAGATAATAATTATTCTATTTATTACTACGCTAATCTCTTGAAGATGAGAATCACCAAGTGCTAATATTTATTTTAGTTGAGGATGTGTGTCAAATGGAATTAATGGAAGAAGGCACCTCTTAATCTGCATTCAAGTATGCCTGCACTGTCACTTCCTTAGGCCAGTGGGCTAAACTGTCTTTAGACAGCAGAGCCCCTTTATGGCACTCCTCAAAGCACACTGTTCATTTGGTCCATGATCCACTAGCTAGTGGTTCTTTCCCTTGGGCATGCTCCTACACATGAACTGGCCCATGACTCATGGCTTTTATAATCTACTCATGTTAGGTCAAGGTCATGAGGTGATGACTTTACTATTAGTACATGTCTAGAGAAACAAGCACTCAATCTCACACTCACTCATATTTATAGTTTAACTGACTGCTTTGTTATTACTGTCTGTATAAATCCTGAAACTTCCTCAGCAGTTTTTCCCTTACTTTCTTTCTTTTCACTTTTTGTCTTTCCTTGGATTCTCCCTCATCAGTAAGTCAAAGCATGAATAAAATCATTAAAACACAGACCCAATGCATGTAAATTCAAATAGTACATGTTTCACGCTTTATTAAAAATCTAAATAAAAATCTCTTGGTTTGTCACCAGCATTTTGCATAAAACATCTAACAGCATGATTATAAATTGGTGGTGTTAACTCCTTTAAATTGCAGCTAAGAACCCTAATGCATATTATTTAGTAATAATATGAATTATATGGTGAAATGTATAAGAAAAAAAAAGCAGTTGTTAGAGTGAAGATTTAAATATGGACCTGGCAAACACAATTCTGGTTTTAATCGACACAAACCTGATATGTTAAATGATAAACTGAATGTTGAGGAATAACTGTATACACTTAAGCTAGCACATGACTTAATGTTCCTTTTCACATTAGCATTCATATGCCTTGAATAAAGTGTGAAATCCCTCTCCCCTCTTTCTTGTGTGTTAGACTGTTGAATGGTATTTTCTTCGCATGAAGGAACTTTCTGCTGATGGACTCAAAGCCCCTTTCACTGATCCAAAGAAGTGCGCTCGCCTGTGATTGGTATTGGAAAAGCATTTGTCATAGCAAAGCCACACAAAAAGGACTTTAAATATAAGGCAATCGTCTTGCCGGGCATAGACTTTAATGCTACGTGTATGTGTTTGGACTCCTAAGTGGTGCGGCTGCTGGATTATAATGGTAATCAGAGATGAGGCCAAAACAAAGTCGGCCCTGAAAGTGTGGCTTTCTCGCACGGGTATTGACAAGGCTTTCTCACACTGGATAAAAGCTATAATTTAAAACTCATCTGAGGTTCAGCTCTCATTATTTGATCCATATGCTCATTTCCCAGCTTGTCAGTGAGGCGGCGGGTGCAGAATGAAATCATCTGTGTGTGTGTGTGTTCACAAAGAAAGCTGTCCTCTAAGGACTGAAAATCCTGACTCCTCTTATTATAGGCCATCTCCAAGCTGTGCTCATAAAAAAAAAAAAAAAAAAAAAAGAAAAAAAGACGCCTTTAGTTTTCCACCATGGGCTGCGATAAAGCTGTTGATTTCCTTTGCTATAGCACATCACCATACAGTATATCTTTCCCAGCCTCTGCAATAGATCTTCACAATACTGTAGGACACAGAAGGTAGGAGTGGGTGTGTTCTTCCATTTTGAACCTCCACTATAATAAGACCTTGTCATGGCAAAAGCTTCTGCTGCCAAAGTGCCTCCTCAAATAAGCACCTATTGTGAAGTTGCGGCAGAAAAGAGTGCTGAGACAGCCATCATTGGTGGCGAAGAGAAAAATGTGGGTGGTGGGCGAGAGAGAGAGAGAGAGAGAAAGAGAGAGAGAAGAAGAAGGATAACAGAAGTGCAAGGAAAATTGCAGCGTGATTTGCTGTGTTAGACATTCAAGCATCGCCTCCACAGCACACTGTTCTTTCTATTGTCCTCCACCACAGTAAGGAATCGCTCTCTTTCTTTTTCTCTCTGTCTTCTGTACTCACATTCCCCTCCTCTCTCTGTCTCTTTCTCTGCCTGCCAGTTCATCAAAGCAGCAGGCCCTGTGATTCAGAACATGCTAAGCTTGAGCGAATAATTGATCAAAGTGAAAATGAAAACAATTGGCTTTGTGCTGCGGCAAGAAATGAAAGTCTATTGAGCCTCAGGGCAGTCAATCTGAGCGTTTGGAGTTATGTACCATGACCAACTCATTCCAGTCTTGGTGCATATACTATATTTGAACCTACATTAAAAGTCGAATTTTACCAAGTATAAGAATAACAAATGAATTCTGCCAAAAAGGCACTGAGAAACTAAATCAATTTGAATCAAAATAATATAATGTATATAAGGGAAACCCTTTCTTCAGTACTTGTGTATAAATCCTGCTTTTACATCAGTATTATATCAGCATGTGGCTCATTACACCAGATATTACTGTTTTGCAATTACTTTTCAACTGTTCTTCATGCTTTCATTTTTTAAACTTAACTAAACAGATAATATATCAGTTCATGTTTGGTTCATGAAACAACGCTGTCTTTATACTACATTTAAGTTCAAACCTTGAGTCACCATACCTACCTGAATGCTACCTGAATTGTTAATGGAGCAATACTGTTATATATAATATATGTTAATATGAAGGGTATAAGAGAAATCAGAACCGATGTGTGGCAAAATTTACACTTCACATAACACTGATGTGTGTGAGAGAAAGAGAGAGAGAGAGAGAGAGAGAGAGAGAGAGAGAGAGAGAAAGAATATTAACCAACCTTTTTCTGAAAATTTGTGAAAGCATATAAAATTACAGCAGTGATGGACTTGCTTCTCATTCCTGCCTCACGCATAGTCTTACTGAGATAGACTCTGTATCTGCCATGATTTATACAGGACATGATTAGAATTGTATTGCGATGCTCAAACATAGTACAGTAACTCAGAAGTTAAAGAATCTTAAAACCCTTAAGAAAACATACATAATAAATATTCAACATTAGCAGACTTTTAAACTTTCTCTATTATTAACAGTTGAACAGATGAATTCCACTTCTCTAAACTATACCTTTCCTTGGCAGTCATGTAGTACCCTCATTTGTACTTTAGTAAATATCTTTCACCTGGAACTGTGAATATAATATACTTTTAAAAAAAGATTTAAGGCACTTAAATAGTATACCATTGTACCTTTAAGTACTTTTAAGAATGAAGGTTTAAAGATACACTATATTCACATTCCCAGATACATACTTTCACGGTTTAGTGCATTAAGTGCTCGTGCAGCCTAGTGTTTTTCCAAAACGCTTTGGTCCAAGTGACCTAAATATTACGCCTATACAGTGAACTGGATTTGACTGAACATCACATGTTAATGATGAATATTCTTAACTCTAGATTAGTAACTAGGTTAGTTTAGATTAGTAAGCGTACAACTGGCACATTGCATGTCTGACATACATATATGTTTGTTTCTTGGTTTCTGTTTCACATGGTACTGCACCCATGTTCAAATAATGAACGGAATTGATCAGATACCATGCTCATTTAGTCATGTGCTTATACTTGATACTATGTGATGTAAGCCAAGCGCATTAATGAACAGATGTCACTAAATTACAACAATCTTGATTGAGGATCAAAGCAAAGCAGACTGCAAAATCGTGCTCTGTGAAAAAATGAAGAGAAAGAACCACAGCATCATCAAGTACAATTCAACGACTTTAATTCAAGCCTCTTTATGGTATGGTATCTTTAATAGAGGACAAAAAAGACAGCATGTGAGTGTGCAGAGAACTTTGTGTGTAAGAGCAATTCAGTTCTGTGAGCACTGAGACACGTACACTTCCTTCCTCCTCTGTGCAAGCAAGCTGCAATTCACAGTACCTTGCATTCATTTTTTTAATGACCACACTCACTGATAATGCTCTGTGCACTCATATGGGCTGACCAAGTTCTTGCTATTAAAGATTTAAATGCGATGACGTCTTAAATATAAAACTCATAACAAGGACTTCATTGCTAGCAGCATACGGCATAAACAGAACTAAATAAGATGTTTCATGAAACCCCGGATTGAATAATATTAAGTAGGTTACTGATCTGGTATCAGTATCACTGAGTACCAGAAAACATGTATTCATACTCATATTCATACTTGGCCTGAAAAAAAAAAAAAAGTATATCAATGCATCCGTAGTGTTTACATTCATTTGTTTCCTCTTGTGTTCATCTTCATGCACTGATGGCACTTTTCAGTGCTATAAGAAGCCACATTAGTGCCTAATAATCTCATTCATTAACATGCGAGGCTGGTTTCGAACCAAGCACAGGAACGAACACACAGACAGACCTGAATGCCACACCCTTTATTCTTCATCTTGTCGGTCTGTTGGCTACGGATGGCTGATTCTCTCTCTCTTTCTCTCTCTCTCACTCCCTGTCTGTTCTACTGGCCATGCTTTAATTACTTCATATTCTCTCGCACTAATGGAAACCATGATGAAACTGATTAGACCGCAGCCAGGCCTGAATAGAGTCTCAAATGGAGAGGGGGTAAAGAAAGAAGATGAGGAGAGATAGAGGGAACAAGGTGGGGGGGGGGGGGTGAAAATATATTAGCTCTTCTGAAATTTGTTTAAGCTTTAGTCGGTATTGCTTCTGTTTTACTTTCATACCTTTAGTATGAAATGTAGACGTGACTCTACACATTCACTGTTGTATAAAAGCTATGACAAAACAGACCGAGAAGGTGAAATAAAAGATGAATTGGAGAAGGGCAGCGAGAAGGATGGCTGAGGTTCTTTAATTCTCTCAGCACGTTGCTGCCGTTGGGGCAAAGGGAGACGATTAGCTGTGATGCAGCCAGCAGTGTGATGGGAGGGCGAGGAGACGACAGGGCGAGGGGCAGCGAAAGAGAGATGAGAAAAGAGAGAAACATTATCTTCTGTGTTGCTCGGAGGGACATCCATTTTCACATCACACACATACAAACACACACACACATAAAAACCCAGAGAGATAACGCTATACATTAACTGTTGCTGACACATTAAATACACATACTGAATAACACACTAGTATTCATGTACAATTCATTTGTCAAGTCTTTCCCTTCTTTTTATATTTTATTGTATGGGTATGGGTATACTACTCAAACAAACATCACCCTCATCATCATCCTAAATTAGATACCGAAACAAGGCCATATGTAGTATAGTGACATATGAATAAACAAAAGCATATTTAAAACACCAAGCATCAACATGAGAACCTGCTGTATAACACTGTTACATGACAATCATTACACTGTAATAACACTTTTATGTATATGTAACTCTATAATGTATAGATTTTTATGACTATCCATGACAATGGCCATGAAACTTTAATGACAATGAGTTATGTATATTTTATCTGACCCTTAGTAAAGATTAATTTTATTATTTATATCATATAATTGGGCGATGGTTATGAAAATTATGAGTCCTTTGCGCGCAGTAACTTCAATAAAAGTAAACCAATATGCGAAATTCAAATTACATTAAGTAATTTTAACAATAATGACAAAAAGTACAAAGTCACATAGCTGTATTTCAATTATTTCAAGAAAATATGTCATTTGACATCAAATATGTGAAAAGCATAAATTGACAAGGGGATATTTATTGTCATAAATTTCATAAATATCATAAAGAGCCTAAGTAGCCTTATGAACACTGCCCTTAAATAGGTAGAGACAACAGCATGGAAAGTCATAAACTCGTAATGGCAAAACTAATCTTTATGACAGCTAATGTATGATCACAAAAGCCTTTATAAGTGTTCATATAGGTTTATGTCATGTGTCATGTAGCTACATGAAGTCTGCCATTAAGTAGGAACAAACAGTCTTGGTAGCCAAAGTAATCTTTACAACACCTGTTGGAAGATACATTTAAGAATATTAATATGAGTTAAAGTCAGCACTTATGCAATCGGCATGTAGCCTTACAGTACACTGTTCTTAAAAAAGAAAGAAAGAAAGAAAGAAAAAACAGGAAAGAAACTTTCATAAAACCATAATGGTAAAAGTAATCTTTAGGACTAGGATGAGTTTTTTGGAAAAACCTTTATAAATGTCTATGTATATATGTATAAATGTGTGTGTGTGTGTGTGTGTGTGTGTGTGTGTGTGTGTGTGTGTGTTTATATCTGTGTCCATTAAGGGCTTATGTAGGTGTCATATAGCCTTATAAATATAATTTATTTTCTTTTCTTTAAACAGGTTCTGCTTAAGAGCATGTGCACATTCATTTCCTTTACAACAGGAAGAGACAAAACCACAATAAAACAAATGTCATAAAACCATAATGGCTGTTCTAGCACAGTGGCTCCATGTTGCACCCTCACTGAGCATGTGGAAGAGATTAATTGATGGTAGTGCGAAGTGTTCTAATAACCATAATAAATAACGGTTAAGAGACACGTCAGCACATGCAATCACATTCACCGCTCCGCCTGACATCTCAATTAGGGTCCAAATGGCGAATTGGATCACTCAAATCCATCAACTGGCATATTGCGAAGACTGTTAGGCACACAGCGATACTTCCAGCACATGTTCGATCCCCTTTTAATGGATGACAATCACTATTATATACATTCCCAACAGTGCACACGTGTGTGGTTGTCCATCCCTGAGCTGTTTCAAATCTTTTGGATAACAGCACATTATTACAAGCTCTGCTATCTTGTCTTATATACATGGAAACCGCATCTATCTTGTTCAGTTTTATAGTACGCACTTTTTATATTCGCACACATGCATAAATATATAATCTTCTATAGAGACAGTGGAGAGCTAATGTAAGCTTTTTGTGGCATTGTGTTATATTCCGAGAATGCCCCACAATTCAAAACTGCAGGCAGGCACACTGATTTACTTTCCAAATGGCCAGCTCCAGACGTTTTTTGCATTATACAGCATCCAGTATTTCACTAATCTCTCTGATATGTTTAGTGTATTCATGGCAGCTATGTTCATTTTTTTCCCTCCATAGCATGTGTATTGCCAGACCATATCCAAATAAGCAGGTAATCAATGCAAATTAGACCAAGCATAGAAAAAGCACATGAAGCGGAAACGTGCCTGTCCAATCCTGTCAAGTCTGTTTAACGAAATAACTGACTCGCATTTACAGGGATATGTAAATTTTCAAAAATACATGCAGAGCTCAACAAACCGACAGTAAATTGGAACAGGTGCACGGTTGGTTATTTCAAAACATTTCTCTCTCCTTCATGCTTTCCTGGCATAAGTATCAGTCTTTCACTTTTATATCAAGTCATTTTTTGACTATAAAAAACAAGTATGTACTGTATGTATGTATTAGGGATGTAACTGAATATGAATTCAGTATTCAGAATGAACAGATAATATGTTCTAAACAGATACAAAGAAAATATTATTTTATATACAGTCAGGTCTGGAAGTATTTGGACAGTGACAGAGGTTTTGTGATTTTGCCTTTATACACCACCACAATGGATTTGAAATAAAACAATCAAGATGTGATGGAAG
>JAKKZN010000006.1:23049716-23066726 GCA_033441825.1 Pangasius elongatus | reverse complement strand
GTTCTGGTGCTTTGAAGCTTTTTCAAATGTATGTATATATACATTTATTTAATGTTACTGTACTTGAAACACCTAACCCTTCAGTCCATGAGTCAATAAGACAAGAAAAGTCTTTCTTTATTTTTTGCTTTAATTGTTTTATGGTTTTCCTTGTTTTAAAGGCAATTGAGCAACTGTGGATTTGTGAGTGTAGCGGTTTAATTATCATATGCAAATCTTACAACTCCTGAGTATATAGTCGGTTATTTGATTACTGTTAATTATTTTTCTATAGCAACACTTCCTGCAGTGCTTTATTCCTCTTATACCACAGCAATTCACCAGTGATGACACGTCATACTTTTTAACAGTTTATAGTTACATTCAGCGTCTGAGAGACAAGTTGGTTCCTCTTACCACTTACACTACAGCAGCTTTAAACAGTTGTTCCCTCAAGACCCTTTTTCTCTCTCACTTGAAGCTAATAAGACGGAAAACACAGCTTGTGAGAAACTGGCAAGCATAACCTCCTCTGTTATGATGACTTTCCTGTGGTCAAAAACTTACTGACCGTTACAAAGCACTGGCACTGGAGACTCCTTCCATAAATGTTAAATAAATGTCTCTTATCAGAAAACATCAATGATTATATATCTTTCTTTGTCAAATATAATATAACCTGCCATTTGAATTATAGACAGCACTACCATCAGAGTTGACATTTTCTGACCGATCAGTTTGGAGAATTCAACACTTCACGCGTTCCAGCGTTGTCCCTGCACACATTTTCTTATAGCAAAGAAACTCCTGTGATTTGAGTCCAGCTGCTGCATGTTGTTGCTGTAAAACATGTTCACAGTGCATTGTTTTTATAGGAAATGTGTTATACAAGTGTACTGCCACTTTATATGCATTCTATTATTATTATTATCATATAAAAAAAAAAAATCTGTGTGCTGCCACTGTATATGTATGCAGTGTGAATTCTACTGCATGAGCCTTGAAGTGGAATATTGCAATCGAGCTGCTTCACTATTGTGCTTAAAAGAAAGCTCCTCACATTAAATATGTTTAAACTGAAATATCTATGATGTGAAATATCTGTGATGTGCTTAGTGACGCTGGCTCTGATTTGTTGGTTGGTGCTGTATTTCATCACTCCGGTGAGAAGTTAGTGGTTTTTCTGCCACGGTGATGCCACGAGGGGACATTTCTAGCACAGTTACAATGATGTTTAATAGGAGAAAAAAGAACAAACATTATGGTCAGGCATTGCTGTTATCTCCTAAAAACAAAAGACCAAGAGCTGCTTTTGTCTCTCATTATTTTCCACTGGCGCCATATTAATGAAAAATCCAGCGTAGAAGGAGTCGAGATATTGGTGGACTCCAAAGATCCAAAATGCAATGCACTTCAGAGGCAAATTACGGCAGACGTTCAGCTTGGCTAGTTAGCGAACTATGAGATGATGTGCATAGTGGTATTAGCATGAAAGCTTAAGCTTTGGAAGCCTCTGTATTGGGCGAATGTACAGATGAGGTGAAGTGAGAAAGCTAGACAGATGAAAGGACTAAAGTGCTGCTGCACTGGTTTCTTTAGGTAGAGATGAATTCCCACTGGAGCTACTCACTGGATCAGTGAGTAGTCGAATGGCATCGTGGGTAATGCTGATGAAAGTACTCAATTACAAACTAAATATTGGATGCCACTGAAGATCACATGTTTATAAAGATTGTTATGAAATCTGTTCAGGGTGGAGTTTCCCTTTAATATTTGTCTAATGTTCATTTGTCTTTGTGTATTAACACTGTGTATGGATATCTTATGTGAAATCTACACTGAGCTAGCTAATAAGCATGATATACAGTTCATATGTGTACTATATATGGATAATGTCAATAAAATATAATTGAGTTGGGTCGAATCGGACTGGAATATAATCAGCATTTTCTCCTTCTCTACAGCTGTACGCTTCATGCAACTGGAGAGAAAGAAGAAAACTTGGCAAGGAGAAGAGTACAAACTCGCTCGGCCTCTTTTCCGACACTGACACGGTGATGTGAAAATGTTTTGAGCGGTGGCAGAAAGCAGAAAGCCTTAAGCAAAGGGTTAAACACATCTTAGCACTTTATTGCCCACCACTGTAGCCATAGCAACAAGTTAATAAGTAGCTTCTCTGATCTCGCTTTTTGTCGCCGAGCAGGTTGCTAAGATACAAATCGAGTTCCGTAGAGACTTATGCAAAATAATAGAAAAGTAATTTATAGTGTTATAATAAAATATATTGCAGGTCCTATCATAAAAAAAGGAGATTCGTAGAAGGAAGATGCAGAATATGAAGCTGAAGTTTAACAAGTGTCTTATCATGCGATACCTAATAGCTGCTTCTGATTTTGGCTTCTGTTTTTTTTTTTTTTTTTTTTTTTTTCAGATGATGTATTTTTGGGTGGCGTTGGGAGCGGCAGGATGAAAAACAGGCATGATGGTTCTCTTCTGGACATTGAGTGGAGCATTAGTGAGTGCCCTCACTCATTTCACTCCTGTGGTGAAGCAATAAAAAGAACAAGAGGGAGACGGAGAGAGCGAGAGAGAGAGAGAGAGAGAGAGAGAGAGAGAGGGAGAGAGAGAGAAGGCCTTGCCTCGCACTTGCATCATCCAGCTCAGGGCGGTGTGTGACGGTGTGCCCTCTTTTCCTTTGTTCAAACTCCTCTATCCGCAATGGCAGGGCGAGATGAATGTGATGCTGTAGGGAGCATATTTAGCCAAAGATTCTGCGGTTTAAATTCCACAGGGTGGGAGGGATTTTAAAGCAGTTGGCACAGAATCTTCAAAAGCCAGCGTTGTTTGTTGTTGCCGAGGAAGAAAACAAAATTAAATTTGGTAGAAGAAAGGCTGCATTAATGAATTTCCCATTTGTTCCCTGACAAGGATTAATTAAAAACATTTTTTCAGCATATGTAATTAGCATCGGTTAATTTTTTTTTTTTTTTGTCCCAGAGAACAGACTTAACCTTTGCCTCCATTTCTAATTTGTTCTGTTTGTTACTTTTTCACTTTATTGTTTCTCTAGGCTTGTTTGTGCCAAAATCTAGAGAAGAAAAGAAAAAAATTAAATAATATTAAAAAAAAACTTATAGAATCAGAGAGGGAGGGGAAAGAGTGGATGGACGGAAATGAATCAATTAATCAATTAATCAATTTATTTATTTATTTACAATAAATAAATATGTAGCTGGTGGTACTAATAAAATAGATCATGACCACAATTCTTCCTTGTCCTCTGATCGTCCCAACCCTCAACGTGCGTTACAGATCTGACTTTTCTCTAACCAGATCTTTGTGCCTGACACTATTCAGGTGAATAAGCTACATATTGTGCCTTGCAACTGTTAATCCATTGAAAACCGCAGCATAATCAGAATTGAAAAAAAAAAAAAAATGCGACAGGATAAATGATTCTGTGCCTATAAAATCACAAGAGAACTGCAAAAAAAAAAGACTCTAAAGCACTACAGAGCTCAAGCTTGGCTTTGGCATTCGTATTGCTCCTAGGGTAAAGCGCCTCTTCCCGTTCCTTCGAGGAGATTTATGCGTCCACTTTCACTTAACAGTCACTTGACCACTGCCCTGAACGCCCGGATTGACAGCAAACCGTAATGATCCATTAACCGAGGGGTTAATCAGTTACCGATGCTCAGCCTCTCATCATTGACTGAGCACACAAAGGTTAGTTGAGTGCGAACACACTGTCAGTGCGTCTCCTTGCAAAAGCTTGGCAGTTTCCTTCTTGAACATGCCACTGAACAGATGATCGGAATGGACAAAAGGTCAACCTCTGCGAAGTCGGCTCGTCTGCCCGCCGCTCCGCAGAGGTCGTTATCTGGTATGATGACATCGCTCTCCGGCGACTCAGGTGTTCCTCGCGCCACCCGAATCATTGGCCCCATATTTCATTATTATACTTATATCATCCTCTGAATCACAATGAGATGAGAGAGAGAGATTGAGATATGGAAAGGGGGCAGTGCATCATCTCTCATTGTATGCACTTTTCATTTTGTATTTATGGAAACTATGCATCAGAAATCATATAAATTCAAAGGGAAGCATAGAGCCTTGTAAAATATTACTGAGGTGAGCAGGAAATGGGAAAATAGTTTTTTTTTTTTTTTTTTATAAATAGGCTTCCCTGTTTCAAAACTGATAAACAGCACAGGCTTTGAGAAATCAAAATATGTACATGTTTACGAATATAGTGCAAAAGAATTGCATTATTATTTAAAATAAAAAAATCTATGAGTGCAATATGTTTAAAATAAATCAAGCAAATACAGATAGTTCAAACCTCAGTGCATGCAAACAGAGAGAAAGGTCAAAATATTTAAGTCATTTTCATCATTTTAAACTGATAATAATAAAAATAATTTCTAAAATATTAAAAAAAATCATTTTGAAAAAAAAGAACGATTTACTGATATGATTAATATCTAAATATATAATACTATATATTATATATTATTACTATAATATTCTGTACTTCTACACTTATATTAATGTATATTAAATGAATCGATTTGAGCTGTTTAAGAATATATGCCATTGTGATAAATTTGTGATATAAAATTATAAATAAATAAAAAATAAAAACATCTCTTTATACTGGACTTCTGGCCCATACTGCAGCTCAGGAGAGAATGATTTTACGTTTGATCATTTTATTGCATGCCTTATTGTATAATGATGTTCCTCAGAATTGTGTACTGCATGACGTTATGATCCTTTCCTGCTCATTGTACATCACTGACCTGCTCTTCGTACTGCAGTAGTGTATCTCGTAAGTCTTGCACTCGTATTTTCTTTCTTGCCTTCTACAGTGACTGATTCTGAAAAGGAACAATAGTTCTCCATTGCATTTACTGTTGTAATAACTATGTCATACACGTGGATCGTACTCGTCTCTCACCTATAAAAGCATCTACCAAATGAATATACAGGATACAGGTGCCTTGTGTGTATGTATTCCTGTTAAACAGAGGTGAGAGTTCCCTTTTACATAAGGTTATTTGCACTTAGTTGATATTTGAATGGGTCAAATATTTTCTTAACATGCAAAAACTCTCTGTTGTCTCATAAAATATATATATAAAAAAATTAAGGGTCAATGAAAAGTACAAATTGCAATTTTTATAAAGAATAAAAATCATTACTTAGGTTGTACTACCATGTACATAGACATAATATTTGCACCAAGCCAATATTATTATTATTATTATTATTATTATTATTATTATTATTATTATTATTATTATTATTATTTGAAAAACACTTTACATTAAGGTTTCTTTAATTAACATTATTTACTGCACATTAACATTAACATTTACAAACCATAAGTAATGTTAAAAAGTAATATAATGAAATATACATGCACTAATATTTATTCAATTCACGACTAAAAAT
Source organism: Pangasius elongatus (assembly GCA_033441825.1). Classification (NCBI taxonomy): domain Eukaryota; kingdom Metazoa; phylum Chordata; class Actinopteri; order Siluriformes; family Pangasiidae; genus Pangasius; species Pangasius elongatus. Next base: position 23,061,287 of record JAKKZN010000006.1, on the reverse strand, counting down.
AAGTCTTAAAAAAAAGTATAATTTGAAATTTAAACTAGTGCAGTTATAGTCTGAATTTCATCCAGTGAAGATTTAGACACTTTTTAAATCTTTTCCCACAAACCACAGCCAGTCAAAGTCTCATTCAGAAATGTGAACACTACTGGCGTATTTAATGTCTTTCGATTGGTCTATAAAGACTTTTTACTTGTCACACTGTACAAGATGAGTCCGATAAATCTTGGCTGGATTCTATAACAGGTGTCAGATTGTACGACGAAGATGCTAACGATAAACCTGAAGAAAATTACTATGCTCTGCTAACGTCATCAATCAGTGCATCTGAAAATAGAACAGAAAGTGGAATTAAGATAATAAGGATATTTCTTTCTGTCCATTAACATGTTTAGTTTATATTTTGCCATTTACTGTATTCGTAGCTGTCCCATGAGTTTTGAATAATCCTATCCCGCCTTCCTATTCGTGGCTTTCAGATTAGCATGATAGCAATGCTCACACGCCGAGATTTGAATGAATAATTTGCGCAAACTTAGTCGTTGGCTGTCTTGGGTGGCGATCGTGAGTACACACTGTCTTGGGTGGCGCTGATGAGTACACACTATGACTCCTAAGACCTCTGATCGCAACTCGTAACCAAAGAATTCTTTCGCAATTTGTGATTTTCGTTTGGCCGGTATAAAACTGGCTTTACACAAAGTTCCAAGGCCTGCATGTAGGTCTAAAAGGGTTCAGATATATAGCAATGTAGCATACTATATCTCTAGTCTTAATCAAGATGGTTGTGCTCCTTCCACTTTCCTTTGCTTCATTATCTCCACATATTTCTTTATCCCTTCATCAGCCTTTCTTCCCAAATTTCCATCAATATGCGCCCTGCCCAAGATCCGCCACACCTGGGCTGTTGCCACGGCAACGCGACCCCTGACAATAAGCAGCCCTGTATGGCACTGAACTCTGCGCAACTCCTGATTGGATATTGATTACACTTTTGTGATACATAATAGGATCAAAAGGATTGAGAGGCTTTGCCTATGCCCGGGTCTCTTGGCTCCTGATTGCCATTTATTTATAAGCTCTTGTTATTCCGGAAACTGCATGTTAAGAAGGGAGTGGAATTGAAAAAAAAAAAAATAAATAAATAAATAAAGACTTTTGTTTTGGATCTCAGAAATAAAACCATCAGGCAGAGGGATAAGAGTGCAGGCGCAGCTGTGCAAAGGCTGAGCAAATACCATGGCAATTAAAAGTCCCTCGTAGAGTCGAAAAATGGTGAGGGCTTGCTTGATATTTTGGGAAGATGCCATAAACTTTAACGTAAACCTTTTTTAATGGTATGAACCAGGTGTTTTGGTCTTCTTTTGTTCTGATCCTAGAGTAAACAACTGTAAAACATGTTTAAAGTACTTATAGAATATAACACATAATCTAGTACATTTGCTCATTTGGCTGATGCTTAAAAAAAAAACAGGGACTTGTTAAAGACCCCAACAATGGTAGTTTTGTGGTTCTAGGTTTTGAACCCACAATCATTGGTGCTATAATGCAACGCCTTAACCACTGAACCACCACGACTAACACAATCATCCTGCACTGATTTAATGTAATCCTGTTGCCAGTGAATTACTTTAAATTTTACAGCTAATTCTCTTCACAGTCTGGAATTCTAGGATGCTTCTTCTTAATGAAAAACCCAATCTGAATGACATGCATATTAATCTTTATAATTAACATGTGATCTTCAGTGGTGTCCAAGATTTATTTCCTCATGAAAAAGTTTTTTAGTTCAAACTTCTTTTGGTGACACGTTGGTTTAGTTTCTTTTTGGTTCGTGGTTTTCTGTGGTGCCAATGGGATTTCGCTCTTACTTTATCTGTACTTAAAGATAGCTTTAGTCCTTTAGTCTGTCCGGATCTCTCACCACCTCATCTGTACACTCTGCTCAAACAGATCAGCTTCCAAAGCTTCAACTTTCATGCTAATTCTGCTGTCGACACTACCGCCACTTCGTAGATCTCTGACTAGCCCAGCAGAGGCTCTGTCGCAACTCAGCACAAGTGCGCCGCATAGCTGTGTTGCTTTCTGAACACCAATATCTCAGCTACGTCTACACTGGATTTGTCATTAATATGACATTGAGCATCGCTATAAAATGGTGAATGACAAAAGAAGCTCTTGCGCTTTTGTTTTCAGCAGTTAACAGTGAAACCTGACCACCGTCCCTTATGTTTGAGATGAAATCAGCATTGGAATTGCACGTGCAATGTCCTCCAGCGACGTTACAGTGACAGACTGAGACTACTGCTAAATTCTCACAGGACTAACAAAAATACAGCACCAACCAAAAACAGCGCATCACAAATATTTTGAGATAAACATGTTTAATGCATGTCCGCATGGAGTTTTTCTTTATTGCTAGACAGCCAATGGGTGCAAAAAACTTCCACACTGGGAACCAATGGAGAATATATCTCGGAAGTAAAGTAGATGAGAGGCAATGTTTCAGCCACCAGCTTCTTCATAAACTACTTCACTCCATTTCTGATAGCAACGGAAGTATACAGCTGAAGAATGATTGGTTACGTACGGTCAGAGTGGCTGTTCATTAAATGATTCTATGGATGTGGCCTTAAATGTATCCCGTGGAAACGTTTGTTTTTGCTAACATGTGCGTGCCAAAACTGATATCTAATCTCCTTTTGAAAACTTCATTTATATTCCTTTCACATGTTGACAGTGACCTAAGGGACAGGGAAGACATTCTTCCATTTGAGCCCAATTTCCTCCCACTGACCTTTCCCCTCAAAGCAAACACTACATTGTTTCTGCTGCTTTAACAGTCTGGGTATCAGCGGTGCGCTTGGAGTGTGTGGCCCACAGGCGGTGACATGAATCAACTCGAGGGAAGCGCAAGACACGGCACAATGTTATTGCTTTTCCATGAAACTAGCAGTCCGCAGTATATGTGTACATTACATACTGAGTAATATACAGTATTATATGTATTATAATATTCACATACATATATTACATATAAATGTATGCGAACTTTATTCACGATAAATGTTCATGCAAATTGAAGTGTACATTTGCATAAACAGACAGATTATTTGATCTGATATTTTACAGATTTGTAACTTTTTATGAGGAAATGGCATAAAACATATTTCTAAATATTATAATGCATTTATTCTTAATTATTGCTAATCAATCAAAGTAAAATGTTTTCCCACTGTCACTGTTTCCAGAAAAAGCTGTATGCGTGCGCACGTGCGTGCGCGCGTGTGTGTATGTGTGTGTGTGTGTGTGTGTGTGTGTGTGTGTGTGTGAGCGTGTATTTATTTCTTGGTGGAGACTAAATGTTCCCACAAAGATAGAAATATCTGGCTGGTCCCCACGAGGAAAACCACTATTTAAAATGCTTTTATTTACAGAAAAGAAAAAAAAAAACCCTAAACAAGGCAAAAAACTTCATTTTTGTTACTAACATTAAAAATAGGTTTAGATTTAGATTTAAGTGTAGGCATGGTATAAGTAATTATGTCAATGGAAGGTCAAGGATAGCTTGTGTGTGCATGTGTGTGTGTGTGTGTGTGTGTGTGTGTGTGTGTGTGTGTGTGTGTGTGTGTGTGTGTGTCTGTAATCATTGTTTTATTTCACTTTAATCAATTCACCCTTCAACCCCCTCCCACTCCTCCTTCCATTTATTATGCATTATTCGCCCTTTCTAAACAATTTGCTACCAACCCTTTCGTCTAATTTGGTATTCAGATGTGCTTAACGTTATTATCTCAATTAATACAATGACACATGCTAAACGCATTCTCTGTATAATGTGAGTGACAAAAAAAGCCACCACAGATTTTACAGCCGTACAAACCAAAGGCCGTTCCTCCTCGAGCGAAGGCGACAGCTCTGACTACTTCGCTCCGAATCGGGAGACAGCACCGGAGTCAAACAATCAGACGAAGGAACGAAACGGAGTCATGCTGGTCTACAGGACTGTGCTTTATTTTTAGCCTAAGCAGAGAATATAATGATCTAGAGCTACACGGTTCAGGAGCAATGAGGGAAAAAACAGCCCATATGTAGAGTGGATGGGCTCGTGCCAATGCTATTTTACAGCTTTTGTATTCAAGGAAAAAAAAAAAAAAGATTGTTTTTAATTTAAAAAGAAGGTATTTCCACCAACATTACATTAAAAAAAAAAAAAAAAACACAAACAGGAAAAAAAAAATAATAAAACAAGTCATGGATTGAGAAGCAGGGAATGCAGTGGTTCATTTCTTCTGGAAAACACATGTTCCATGTTCTCCTCTGAGTCAGTTTGGCAACTGTACTGTAGTAAGTTTTTTGTTGGTCCTTATAGTGGCACTGAAACACCAAGCGTCTCTGCAAAGCCCAAACACAGAGGCAAGGATACAATACCAGGTACGGACCCTGGCATAGAGTGGCGTTTCGGATGTGTAGGTAGCATCACTTGGGGAAATGTGCTGGATTTAAGGCAAAACACCCCTCATAGCTTAGTATCTACACAATTGACAAAAGTGAATTAGAGCAGCTGTTCAACTGCACTCTCGAGCTACTGACATCTCAACTTCATCCACAGTTACGAAAATGCAAGATGAGTCAAAAGTCGAATATAAAGTATACGTCTTTTCGTTTTCTCCTGAATTTGATGAGATTAGAGCAGAACAGCAGAACAGTACAGAGTGAAGCAGAACAGACGACAGAGGTGATGTTGTGAATAGTAATGATTCCAGCCGGATAAAGATTTCAAGGCATTTAAGATTTAAAAAAAAAAAAAAAAAAAAAAAAAAGACATCATTATAAGATTTCATGATTTCCATTTTATCATAAAATTTACATAGGTCGTCCCATGAAAGACAACAACAACAATAACAAAAAAAAACAAAAAAAAAAGCATGTTAAATCTTGGAGTGAGTAATAATGATCCTATCCTGCTAAAAGATTTCAAGGCAAATATCTGATTTCAAATATTTGTTATAAAAAATGACTAATGAACATATCCATAACTCATAAAACATATCATTCCCAGATATCCTTATATGATCTCTCTCTCTCTCTCTCTCTCTCTCTCTCTCTCTCTCTCTCTCTCTCTCTCCTCAAACTCAAACTGCTGGATTTAAAAACCTCTGTCACTTGGGGCTTCATAAAATATCACTTCAAACTGTGCCATCAAAACGCAACAGAACAAACGATTTCACAATTTAGGTCATCCCAGACTTTCTAAGACAACATGGATAAAACAGAGAACATAGAAAACTTGCAATAAATCAATCAATAAATATAATTTGCCACCATACATACAGTATAAAATTCATTTCAACATAAATAAAAATGTGTATAGTTTCCCCTCTCAGCCTTGATGAAATATAGATATATATATATTTCTTTTTTTTCTGAAATATTTTTGACCGGTATCTCTCACGTAGACTAGAAAGAAGAAACAGAATTGAAAAATATGCTATGTTGTATTTACAGGAAGTAGTTCCCAGGAAAGAGCAGGCTTTTTGCGGAATCAGACAGGATATAAAGAGAACGCTATAGAGGTGAGACGGGAACGGTTTGGTCTCAGTCTCGATGCAGGTTACGACCAAACACCTGCTAATGCAGCCTGTGCCTGGTGTACATATACATACACATGTACGTATTGTACACTATCACTCCCTGGTCACGTTTCAACCACTTGCTACACGTTGACACTGCATTTAACCCTCATGTTCTGTGCACTTCGCAACACACGTCCTAGCGCATCACCCTACCTGGTGCGTCTCCTTTCATTTTATAGCAATTTGTACAACTGAAAATATTTAGAATACCCTTCAGTCTTTATTCATTTGAGTTATTAGAAATATCAATGACATTTAGATATTGTTAACAGACACATAAACCCCCGTCGTATGCTTAGGGACACTCCTGACAGAATGGGATCTTTTTTTTTTTTTTCTTTCATATTTACAAAGTATTTTTTTAAACACTTGTTACATGCTCTTGGTTATACGACCTATCGGCACAAACCAGCAGCTGTGATACAGATGTTCATTCAGATGTCAGTAATCTCCGAATATAAACATTAGGCTCCTAACTTATAAATCACAGTGTTTGTGTGATTATACATTGCTGGCTTTTTTTTTGTCTTTTGTTTTACAAATTTGGATTATTTCCCATCAATTTAAATGATTTTTCATTAATTGATTGGAATGTGACTATATTTCAGGGAGAACAAAAACTCCACAGCCACTCATTTCCCTGAATAAGGATTTCTGTTTTAATTTTCGAAACAGTGAAACTTCTCTGTACGATCTGTACTATTCTCTCTTTTCGAACATGATGAAATCACAAGCCTGCGTTTAGTAATTTCCTTCTGTCAAACAAGAGTGCGTGCTTGCTCGGACCACCCCATGCTCTTTTTTCTCTTTCCGGAATCGAAGCATTTCCTTTGACGCATTTGAAATGCCAGATAAATAAAAGTCGAAGCTTTGCTAGTCTTCCTGCCTAAAAAAAATAAAAACCTGACCTTCTTTTACAAGGGCTCAGCCAATGTGTAAGATGTTTGCAAGCATCCACAAGCCGTGACATCATTTCATGTGATGCCCTGAGTACTAGAATTGGACTTGTGGCACTTCAGTTGCAGCAGCTACACACACTCCCAGCCTAGCATGTACCTCCATCACCTTTTGTTCTCATTTCCTTTTAAACAAGACCTCTCATCTTTAAACACGGTGACGAAATCTTGCTCTCTCTCTTTCTTTTTTTCCAAAACCAGCTATTAAATGAGAGGCATTAATTTTTTTTCCCCTTCTGTCCAACAGGTTCCCTTAATTATCTCTTTACTTTCAGTCAATTACATTTCGCTTCCTTTCCTTGACAATCACTGCTATTTTAGGGAGAGCAGTAAAGCCTCAGGGGGGAATGGAGATGAGGAGCTCTGTTTCTGGCAGGTCACCCCCTCCTCTGGTCGATGAACTCATCCCACATTCATCTCTGCAGCAACATGATTCTGCAAGGAGAATAAAAGGCCTAATGCCATGCAAAACGACAACATCTGTCTAACAGGCGAGGGACTGAGGAAGCTGAAGGACGCGGAAACACTTGCAAGGCTTGGCTTTTTAACGGACGTCTGGGGGAACTGAATATTAAGATAATGTTCCAGTATAAGTTTGGTCTAAAGTGGTGGCATTTAGGCAAGAATGGTATAAAAAAAGAGGCAGAAAGCAAACATTCTGCATGTTTTTTTTGCTGTTTTTGTCCTCCTCTCCTGGGTGTTAACATGTTAACAGCAGTCTTGTCGAAACAGTGTTCTTCATTTGACATTAAATACTCGATTTAGCCTTCTGATCTGCAGCAAAATAACCATAAGCATTTAGCACAAACACTTAGTAGGGAGTCTTGTCAACTCGATGTTTTGTGTGTGTGAAATTGAACAGGATAAAATAAAATAAGGCAATACAGTCAAGAACTAACACATTAATAGAGAACAATGCAGTCATCTGTATCGGATTTCCCTGTATACCAGTAGCAGTAGCTTCTTTAAATACCTTTAGATATGTCTTAACACAACTAACTTCCTCACACAGCATTGACAAATAATAATTCGACACACTGATATTTACCTGTTTGAAATTGATGTCTTGATGTCTTATTGCATTTTTTTTTCCCCCTAGGGATGCATCAATATCATTTGTTTTCCAGACCAAGTGTTTCTTTTATACTCACTGACACAGATAACAAGTACTGAATTGAGTAAAATATTTCATATTAAGCAATCAGAGGCATCATGGAACATTTTCCCGAGCTCTGTTGTTGGTTGGTGCAGCGTGCTGTCAGCAATGAGCTCCTCATGCTGAGTTTTATGTTTCAGACATCGTTGAGTATAAGCAATATCTTTAATAGAGAGCGTTAGGGCAGCCAACCGGAGACCGTGGATCGTTAAAAACTTGCTACGACTTGCAGCTCGATGATGGGAAAAAGAAGCGCTCGGTGCTCAGTGCTCGCAGAACTGAAGCGCTCTCATACGTGACTCTCGTGTTTCTCTGCACGCTAGCGTCAATGCTTCCTCCTTGTGATTAGCTTTGTGTTGCACAGCCCTTGCGCTCTCTATCAAAGACAACATTTCAACACCATAAAGATGCTTTATGATATTACTTGTACTGTAGGTAGATTGTATCGTATCTCTGCTTGATATTTTCACAGAGCACAGTTTGTAGTCTGTTTTGCTTTGATCATTAATCATTAAATACATCAATTTGCTGTCGTTTTTGTGTCATCTGTTCATTAACGTGGCAATGAACACTAGGCTTATGTCACTAGTGTTTGAGAATGTTATCAGACCGAAGCCTGATAACCTGATATAAGTTTTGGTATTGATGCATCCCTATTCTTATTTATTTATTTAACAATAAATAAGGATCCAGTGACATAAAATGTGTGTCTTGGCAATTTTATGCAACCTATAAGAAGCAAAGTAGGGCAGCATTTTGTGGCATTAAAGTAGTCTTTTATACTGTGCTTCACCAATATACTTTCAGTGCTTAATAATACGTGTGCTTTCCAGATGTCCTACATTTACAGCTGCAACAAAAAAGCCACAACAACCTGAATGAATGGGTCTTTTTGTGAAATGAATGTCTGTAGATAAAAAGGTAGAGGTGAAGTTAAGTGCTAAGATAACAATAATGATAGAGGGCATTCTCTAAATGCATGTAGCTCTGGAACAAAAAAAAAAAAAAAAGAAAGAAAGAAAGAAAAAAAGAAAGAAAAAAAAATCTGAAATCAGCCTTTCAGATAAAACAGTTTGGCACTTCTGTAAAATCTGCATCCAATTTCTTTCTCGGTTAAAGAAAGTTTTCCAAACCTATGCTAACAGGTTTAAAGTGTTGGACAATAATGGATCGATCCAGGATGATTAACGGAGGATGATTTTAAGCACTTTTTTTTTTATGTGTATCATTAGGACAATATTTTCTAGTACAATGGAATAAACTCATTGGCAGATAGTGAGGTGATAACTAGTGCAAATTGTTCAGATTGTATGCAGTAGGGACAGGATACAGCAGATCTTCGTGGCTGAATTGAACAAAGAAATATGAGCATGTATGGTAACTGACAGTAAAAGGAAATTAAAAAAAAAAAGTTATTTAGAAAATTTAAAAACAGCAAAGAACATATTACACTATCTGCTAGTCAGTTCTCGGTTTTCCAAACCTATCTTAACTTCTAGTGTGATAGAACATCTGACATCTTGATATTTGTGCTACTTTTGTCAATTTTGCGAAGCTTGACCCGGGTGTTTACAATCTCTAGACACAATTCCTATCATACATTTGAACTAATAAGAGCTTCTGGGCTTTAGAAATGGACAGGCTGGAGGTCACAGCTAAACAAACCCAAATTCTTGCTTTCAGTCCAGTGGAAGCAGGCAGGAAGGACAAATTTCATTTGGCAAAGGGGAGGCAGCAGATTTGAATTGCACAATTTTGGTCCTTTGGAAATTCCTAAAGAGGATTTAAAGGATTAAAAGTGAGGTCTGATGTGCTGGCATTAAAGATCAGAGGTCAGGTTTGTTTGTTTGTTTTGACATCCATGATTCCCTGCCTGCTCCACTAATCCGTCTCGCCGCTGTAAACCGCCGAGCCTATCCTCGATTAAAATAAATAAATGAATAAATTACATAAATAAATAGAGCTATCATTCTATATCTGAGAAGTATTCAGAAGTGTTGTTCTCACCCACCATTTGTAAATGTTACAAGGTAAATCGGTCAGAAAAATGTTGACACTCTTTTGGTAGTTTTACAACCAGATTCACGAAGACTTTATGAACAATTCGTAGGTGTTTCCACGTGTATGTAATAAATTTGTAAGAAAAGCTATGGTTGATCTTCATAACGTTTCAGACGTGTTTGCTTTGTGTGCACTGTTACATGTTGAATTAAAAACGAAACCAAAAAAAAAATTAAACAAAAAGAAACAAAATAGCAAGACAAAACAAAACGAAAACAACAAACAAAAACAAAAACGTTGGCAGCATCGCAGGTATATAGAAAATTGTGACTGTGGAAAGGAGTACAATCATGGACAAAAAGCCCCAGATATGTGATTATGTCATTGAGCATGTTCTCTACATTACATTTTTGATAACTGACAAAAAAAAAAAAAAAAAAAAAAATCACCTTAGAGTGCAATACAGGCTTGGGTAGAGTGTTGACTGCCTGTCGTACGTTCTTTCCCAGGTTCGTTCTATCATTTATGGTGGCATTAGAGAGAGCATATGAATAGTGTTCCATTTACATCAGATTACAACAAAGCTTAATGGCATCTAAAAGCTTTCAGCTGCTAATGCTGTGAGTGCATTTGTTTTTTTTTTTTGTTTTTTTTTTGTATTTTTTTTTTTCCTTTTTTTGCCTTTCCCGTGAAAGTTCAGGATATAGCTGCAAAGCACTTAGTAACTCGAGTGCTTTGCTAAGTTTGCAGTGGCTTCAGTGGACCTATAGATCTCTCAGTCGTTCCTCTTCAGACCAGCGTGGTGTCGCTTCTAATGATTTTCGTTTCTTACTTAGAAGAAAAAAAAACAAAGAAAAAAAAAAAAGCCACCGCAATCGTTATCTCTTCGGTTCGTTTGGCAGTTTCTGTAGCTATCGATTCCCACGTCGTCGTCGTCTTCGTCATATGTTCATCACTTCATAAAGTCCGCTCTTAAAGGACCGCGTTCCTCCCCACCCCTCCCCCCGCACTGCAGTAGTAACTGTGAGATCAGTCTAGATAGCGCGCTCCCTGGCGTAATACAAAAAAGAGTAAAGAAAAGAAGAGAGTCCACATCATATCCAGTAGCTTGGTCTTTACAGTGGATTGTCGCTTGAACAAAAAGGCTTATGGGAAGCCTGCACCCTGTCAAGTACAGACTTTAGACACTCCTTTACGCTCATTCCTTGCTTTTTTTTTTTTCTTCTCCTCACTTTCCAGCTTCCTTTCGACACACTTAGACATAGTAGCTGTCAGATGGCAGGGTGAAGAAATCGAGATGAGTCGCTTTATCCGTTCATTAAATGTGGCATGTTGAAGACGTCGCGATGAGCTGTATAATCCGTCCATTACATATTTTCTAGAGCGAGAGGCCAGTAAGACAGACAATGATTTTTTTTTTGTTTGTTTGTTTGTTTGTTTTCATAGTGTTTCTTTTTTTTTTGTAGATTTTTCCTTTTTTCATTACAAGTTCAAGTATTTTTTTGTCATTAAAAAAAGAAAACAGCAAAAAATTGGCAAATCTACTCTTAGAATCTACATTAAACCTAATCTACCGTCTGGTGCGAATAAACCACCACCAGAGCAAAGGGTCAGCCTTGGTTTGATTATTTTCCTTCTCTTTTTTTTTTACTTCTTTTGTCTTTATAATCAATACTTAATGGATACTGACTTAATTATTTCTTTCAACTACAACTATCTATAATTGTAATACTTGCAGCTACAAGGTAAGAGTCTATATATATATATATATATATATATATATATATATATATATATATATATATATATATATATATATATATATATA
>JAKKZN010000006.1:23022532-23034370 GCA_033441825.1 Pangasius elongatus | reverse complement strand
GTGCACTTGGATGGGTTAAATGCAGAGCACAAATTCTGAGTATGGGTCACCACACTTGGCTACAAAGTCACTTCACTACACTTTCTATCTTTAGAGTCAAGCCTTAATGATCATGTGTTACCTGGATAGGGGTGAATTCCATTGGTATAGATGGGTTCAGAGGCTGGCTGGCCATTGCTTTGAGGAGGCAGTGCACTGAAGCCATTCACCCCGATTGGAGCAGCGATGCTGGGCACTGCTGTGGCACTGATGCCTGGAGGTGTGCTGGTGCCTAAAACACACACATGAATTTACCTGTAAGAGTAACACACCTGCCAGCACCATCTTGTGTATTCTGTTGGCTGACATATTCAATAGAAGTGATTGTGAAATATTTGCAGTTATAGTTACAAGCCCTTTATGACAGCATACTTAAAGCTGCGTAAACATTTATAAAGACCCTTTACAACAGGCATCAGATGGAAAACAGTAGAAAGAAATTAAGAAATTAGTCTTAGCAATAGATTGTTGGGAGTTATTTCAAGATAATATTGAAATTACAACCGACAATCTATCTAAGATTTAAAAAGTTCAAAATAATTAGATTATATGAGTAACTCATTTGCAATAATGATATCTTTAAATATCTTATGAAGTCCAAATAACAATATATTAAGAAGAAATAATGACATATCTGAAAATAATAAGAAATTAAGTGAAAGTAATGAAATGATATATTGAAGTAAGTTGAACTAATGAGACATTTATTGAAAGAAATCACACAATATGTTGAAATAGCAACATAATAAACCGATACAGCGACATGTCTTAAAATGAGTTAAGTCTAATACCTTGAAATAATAAGATAAGTTAAAATAATGAGATCTTAAAATAATGAGTTGACATATAATAATACGCATCGATACATTTGTGTAGTTATGATGCTATTCGATAATGCTGTTACTTTGTGAGGATTCTGACAGTGACAATTATTAAACAGTTCTAACAATTGTTTATATTTTCCTCTAGCCCTTAAGTAAATTGAGTTTCATAATTCTTTTGATTCGATTTTTATAAAATAGTCATCTCAATCTCATGACACAGTTTTGTATATTTTTTCCTCCAAGTAAAATAAGTTTTTTAAGACATATTTTTTTTTATAAAACCCTTGACAATACCATAAAAAAGACACCATACTGACAGAGTTGTGTATACCTCTCTGGCACTAAATCAGACTGAGTTCTGATGGGTTTAATGTTTGCTCTGTAGCTTTATGAATGCATATTCGTCAAGCGAAGCGTTACCGAAATCTTTATGCGATCTCGGCAATGAAACGGCAAGTAATCTGTCTCAAAATTCTGTACGTGCGTCTGTAGCAAGCACTCTTAGCAAGCGGAGCTGCCAAGCCTAGAAATGATCTGCTCGTACGAAACAGGCAGCACCTTCTGCTTGTGAACAGTTCATGAACAACGCAGCAGTTTGCAAACACCTGACTGACTCATCGGGGAGGAAGCGGAGACACAGCAACGTGTTGACTGATTCACTTTTCCAACATGTTGCTAAAACCTGTTGTTGGTCGTTGTTAGTGGATGATTAATTAGTGTTTAAAGATTCCACATGATTGGAAAAGTCATTTATTTATAGATGTTTGCTAGGAGGCAAAGCTGCCATGACCTTGTACGTGTATTAAGCTCTTAACAATACATGGGGAAATAAATATAACCTCTGGTTAACATTTGGAGGACAGTATTCTTTTAGAATAAAATAAGTTGAGGGTTCATAATTACTGTAAGAGCAAATTCCATGAATCATTCAGTGAATATCACCAGTAATGTTTTGGAGCTAGCGATCTTTAGCAATTGAATCTGTATCTTCAAAATATATAATACCATATTTGGAAGATTCAAGTTTTTGTTAACTCATCTCGGACAACAATACCTTATTTTTTACAAGCTTTCTTTGCTGAGAATTTTTTTTACCATTAAATTATCAAATATTCAAAATTTGGTTAGCTACCATCCATACTAATAGCATAAGGACATTCTAAAGACAGAATAAATATATATTAATAAATAATAAAGACCCCAGTATCATCAAAAATAAAGAAAAAGATTGAGAGAAATTTTCTGCTTCCCATTGATCCCTGATCTTCAGGAAATTTAATGACACAACTTCATGTTGAACATGTGACTTGTGGATTATTACAAATATTGTAGAAGGGTGAATGTGTTCAGGTAACTGGGCTGAGTGAATGTTATGGAGATTTTGTAAGTATTTTAATAATTATTTCATTACTGGGCTGGTAGTGGACAGGCAAAACGTTGTTTTCTATTTGCTGTGCAGTTATTTAAAGGTGCAGTAGTTGATTGTTTTGTTCATTCTGTACTTCTACATGTAACCTGGAAGATACACAGTACATGATTAAAAAGAAATCACTGGGAAAAACTGACTTCTGGTCCAGAACACTTGTTGTGTTTGGATGCTCATCCTGTCTACACTCTACTCTACAGGCCACCATAGATCCTGAGGCTGGAGCTTTGTGAACATTGGTGGGAATCATTGTCCAAATACTTCCGAACCTGACTGTATGTTTCAAAGCTACTTGAGTATTTATATATATATATATATATATTTTCTATTTAGATATTTAGTTATGCCACAAAGGTCTTAGGACTATAGACATGAGCAGGGCAGGATGCTACAAAGTGAAGTATATATCAGAACAGCATTCAGGCAGGATGATTCACTAATCCTGAGTGTCATTCGATTAGACACAGGGACTTAGGCATTTTCCTCAGGCAATGGTCCCATCTAATCTCAGGTTTGTTGGTTTTGACTTGATGTTTTTTTAGCTTCTTTTCTCGTGTTTTTTTTTTTTTTTCCTTGTGGCAGTGAAGGGCATTTAAGCCATGTAGGATTAAATTTGATAGGTATAACCTTAGTAGTGTAGGCTTTAGGGATTACAAATGCACGAAAGCAGACAGAAAAACAGGGAAAGTGAAAGGAGGGGGGGTTGAAGGACATTTTATTTAATTCTTTTTTTTTTTTTTCTACTGGCCCTGGATGTCAGCTTACTTATCATTGTTGAGGCATCAGAGTGTCTCTCCGCATTGGAGAGAGGGGTCAAGCTCAGGTCCAGGATTATCTTTCACAAATCTTTATCAATTTGTCAAGGACTCATCATCCAAAGGCATCAGATTGGCCACATTCCCAGGTGGGACAAACAAAAACAGTGAAAAAAAAAAAGCCTAACCCTATTTAAAAACAGAAAGAAACTGTCTAACCCTTTACTTTGACTTTCCTTCCTTCCTTCTCGCGACTCCTTGTTTCTCTGTTCTGCCAGGGTTTCTCTCGTAATTCCCTGTAATGCACAGTGTTTATGAGGCCCATAGCTCTACTGTACATTCCCAGTCACAGCATAAACCACACTGCATTGCTCTGGACCGTTGTAATCGTGAGTATAATGGTACTGCTCACCCTGTGGGGCCTTTAAATAAGCAAAAAACTTTTGCGATAAAGTGCTCTAAAGTTCCTCCCACCTGAAGAGGGCGTCATTGGGGCAGCTACCAGGCCGTTGACGTTGAAAGCTGCCATTTGCTGCATCTGAGCGGCTGCGATGGCCGCCATGGGGTTGAGATAGGAGCCCTGCGTGGCAGCCATGAGCGCCGCTTGCTGCTGCATCATCTGCTATAAAATGACAAAGAACAAAAGAATGACATGAATAACAGAAAGAGGGTCTGAAAGTTTAGGAAAAATTGTGGGATTGTGGAGGACAAAGGTCTTGGAAATGTACAAAGGAAAACACTCCACAGTCTGACTTCCCAGTTGGAAATTCAGGTGGGATCCACACTGCTCCCTTTGCCTCAGTTTTGTGTCTGTTGTTTTCTGTTATGAAACATGTTTTTACCATAGGTTGGCCCTCTTTTTTAGGAAAGGAAACAGTTGAAGAGTTTAAAGGAAGAAAAAATGTCTCCCTATTCCTAATTCTCACCCAAAAAGTGAAGGTAAAAGGCAAGTCTTAAGGAGGTCAAGGCAAAGTCAAGCCTGAGCCCATTTGATAGAGAAACCGAGTCACGAATGAAATGGAAAACCGAATCATTTTCGAGGACAAGCCATTACTTCAAATTTCATATACATTATGCAAGAGCACTTTTTCAAATTTTCTTGAGAATTACATAGAATTCTGCAGAGGTCTGGCATGCCCAGGGTTCCCAGGATAGACTCAGGATCCACCACGGCCTGACCAGGTTAAAGCGGCTACTGAAGATGAATTAATTAACGTGATTGAACTGTCCACAAATAGCCACTATTGGCTAGTGTTGAGGCCTGGACCAAATACAGTCTCTCAGACACTTCCAACCTGGAACGTCTAAGGGGATTTAAACTTGCAACCTTCTGACAATTGTGTTACATAGCAACCTGTCAACTGTTCATATATTTATTTCTTTATTTGGTTATAATATTCACATATACTATTAGTTTGTTGTAGACTTCCCTGTTTCCTGAGCAGAAATCCCAGCATGCATTTAGATAGGAAAATACTGATTCAGAAATACCACTTTCTTAGTATAATATGCAGACAAAAAACCCACAGGGAAACATTCTGTTCACATTCCCTGAGTTTCCTTTGTGTGGCCTAACTGAGCTGACGAATATCTACTTGGGCCCCTACGGACGTAGGCCTCCAGAATTCCCAACTGCGGCTTCGCTCTGCTCGGCTGTTCTTCGCTAAGCATCTATAACGAGCTGTGTGTCGGCAGCGTGGGCACAGACAGCATCTGCTAGCCAGAGTCTGTTATCGGTCAAAGCTCCAGCGCTAACGCTGCCGTCTCCAAACATACGGAGACTTGAGCAGGGGTGGAAATATACACAGTAATGATTTCACTCCTGGGAGTTGAGAGACAGTTTAGTGTTTGGGAAGGAGGACGTTATATACAGCCGCGCTCACATATTTTCGCTTGGCTTTAGTCCCGAAAGTACCACGGGCTGACGTGTAAATTCATTACAATCAGCCTTAGACTATGTATTATTGTGTCTGGGGCCGAGAAAGTTATTTTTAGAGTCGCTGATATCCACTGAGCACTTGTATGAGTGCACATAAGTTAGTAAGTGACTTAATTCATTCATTTTTGTTTCTTTACTTAGGAATGGCCGTCCCACTGACCTACACCATCTTCTGATTTTATAATGTTGCAGTTGTAATTGTAATGTAATACACTGTATACTGTATAAAGATAGAGTGACTGTGATGGTGACTCAAATGACCTTTATTTCTATATTTGTTAAAAACATCTATAATGGGTCATTTAGACCGGAATAAAACATAGTTTAATCAACATATCGGCTCTTACAGCATGTGTGTAGGCTCCGTAGGCCCCGAACTGGATAGTCATGGGGCTGAAGATGCCAAGCTGGCCTGCCATCTGGTGCATCCTGCGCAGGGTCCGCTCTTTATCCGTGTCGGCAAACTTCACTACCAAGCTGGAGGACGCGCCCTGAGAACATCGCAAACAGCAACACACACAATCACATCAGTCAGGACTAAACTAAATTCTCACACTCTCTTGAAACGTCATTTATTTAGTAAGTTTGGGTTTTGGGCAAACATCTTACTCATATCACCATTTCACCATTTCAAATGTCAATAATTTTGTTTATTAGATCATTTCTAAACATTATTAAAACTTTGTGTGCTGTCATCTGTAC
This sequence comes from Pangasius elongatus, assembly GCA_033441825.1. Taxonomy (NCBI): domain Eukaryota; kingdom Metazoa; phylum Chordata; class Actinopteri; order Siluriformes; family Pangasiidae; genus Pangasius; species Pangasius elongatus. The sequence continues at coordinate 23,028,685 of JAKKZN010000006.1, read as the reverse complement.
AGACTTTTCAGTTTTGATGAAGATGCGATGGCACAGGTGACATTTTGACAGCTGATTACAAAATGATTGGATTAGGCTTTCATATTCCTTGTATATATTTTATACTTCCTGCCATCTGATAAGTAAAAGTGAGAAATAAACACTACTCTTTATCAAAATTTACCAGTTTGATATGGCAATGTTTTTATGTTTCAAAGTTACACCTCCAAGTCATAAACTCTATATTCCTACCAGATTTCAAACAGCAATGCCTGGTGATTTATGGCATTGTACGTGTATGGGGAAGAGGCGTAGCTACAAAATGGACGTCAACAATAGTAGGAGGTAAACTGTATAAATAAGTCAGTAATTAAATAAACCAACCCTAAACAAGGTACAGCCATGACCAAAATCTTGTTTTAAGTTTGGAAAGTTGTAAAAGATTTGCTAGTATTCATTTTTGTTTATTTTATGTGCTTTTATTTTATTTTTATTGCAATCTAATCTATAAATGACATACAAATTAGAGTCTTAAGTCTGTGTCTGGGGGTTGTGGAATTGGTCACATGATCAAAGCCATTTCTTTGAAGCTGCACCTGAGAAAGAAAATGTCCGCATCAGAAATCAATAAAAGGAGTTTTTTTTTAAAAAAAAAAAAAAAAAAAAAAGGTTGCTCAGCGATGAAAAACTGTGTATTTCAGTATCCTGGGTTTTAAGCTATTTTATGCAGCTGGGTCAAGAAACTGATGCAAATATTGACTCACAGAAGTAACAGTTATGCCTCAGAGACAACTTGGGAAACCGTTCACATGGTTACATTTTAAAATGATCTACCATATACGGCATAACTCTGAAAACTGTAATGTTTTCAATGGGAAATGAGTTCTCATTTCTCTTCTGAGGATGGTGTGATGGCACAGGTGTCTCGCAGACATTGGGACAGCTGATATCTGATTACAAACTGAGCTGAATAGACTGATGTTTGTTTTGCTGTGGCATGTAACCATCTAAAACTTGATCAAATTGTGAGAAAAGCACACATAGCTAGACCTCTGACTCCTTGTCCAACATGGTAAGGTTCGAAAGTAGCCTAATAAAAACCATTTCTGTCATTTTAGTGATATTTATTTGTTTGTTTGTTTGTTTGTTTAAATTAATGTGTAAGTGTATATTATTGATAGAAAAACTTAATTTTGGTCATTTTTGGCTCTTTTCCAGAATTCAGCTGTAGCAGTATTTAGTTATTTAGTTATTTATTTTATTTTTTTAAACAATTTATGGTTGGCACAGGATTAAAATTCATGTACAGTAGCTGGGGAGAATTTGGCATTAATATATGGAAATATAGAGTTTAATACTGTAAACAACTAATGATATTGCCACTCATCATCATTCGTATTGTTACTGGTAACTGTGTCATATCGCTCAGGCCTCACGTGCAGATTTTATTAGACCAGTGTTAAGAGAAATGTCCACATGAAAGCGCTCCGCAGCCTGGCCCTGCTCCGCAGCCCAGCCCTGCACCGTGCGCTTTAATTGGGCCCTCGGGTTGCCATAAGGAAAAATGATGGGTGCTGGCAATGAGCTGATGAGCTGTATGAGTGATGGCTGTGTGTGAAGGCTTGAGGCTCTGGCTGTGTGTACTGGAGAGAAGTGTGAAGACCACGGTAGGCTTCAGAAAGCTTTCCAACATGTCATTGGATACAGCTTCCTAATTACATCTGCTTCTGAGAGGAACATGAGCTATTGAATCCTGGCACAAGTATTTGTGGAAAATATAACGGAGGCTTGATGACAACACTCCCCGGTTTGCATCAAATTAATCTGAAGGACAATGAACAGAGACAGGTCCTTGTGTGAGTTGCAGGGAGGCTTGTAAGGCTGACACACAATCACACACACACACACACACACACACACACACACACACACACACACACACACACACACACATACACACATGGTGCAAATTTCTGCTGTTGTAGTAGAATAGACAAAATAAACATGATTCGCAGGTAATGACAAGTGATGTTTTTTGAGGCTTTGCTATTAATCTTTATGGTTTGTTAAATAATCACAATGGATTTTCTCATAAAGACTAACTGCAAAAAAGTAACTTTTGTGTGCTTAAAAAGTAAAAAAAAAAAAAAAAACAATTAGCTAACTATAAAATTACTACAATCTCCTGAAAGGTGGCTTCGTCAGGGATTATTCTAGGGTTAGGGTATCTGCCTCCACCAACAATTACAATCTCTAATTTATTTTAAAAATGTCATACTTTTTATCTAATTATTGCTACAATCTTGTGGAATGTCCACAAAACAAGTTAGCTCCTTTATCACTTTAGCAGCTATAAACAGTCACTCTTTCATCTCCCTCTCTTCTTCTCTCTCTCAAAGATGCGCAGCTCATCGTGACTCTTCTGCCCTGAAGACCTTCCCATGCTGGAAAACTTTACAAACTGTTACAAAGTGCTGACACTGGAGACTCCTTCCACAAATGTTAAATAAACATCTCCCTACAGAAAGCTTCACCATATCAATGACTTTGTTAAATAACATCAGATTAAAAAAAATTATCATTAGCCTATTATTATGTATATTATGTGGCGTGTCTGTCGTACAAGTCCCTGAGTAAGTCGTTCCTACAGAAACGGGAACGTATTAGAACAAGCGCATTAGTATAAACCTTGGAGTCAGAGCTGCTGTTGTAGAAAATGAATCATCACCTTCTGACCAATCAGATCCAAGAACCCAATAGAGCTGTGCTATCGAGAAGGTTAAGACACTTTCAGTCCTGGACATTCAAAAAGCCCAACTTTGTAAGAAAGTAAAAGTTGCTGCTAACTTTGTGTGTGTGTGTGTGTGTGTGTGTGTGTGTGTGTGTGTGTGTGTGTGTGAGTGTGTGACAGGATGTGATATGAAACCTGTTAAGTTGTGGCCTGCACTGCTATGCTGGAAAGCTCAAGTGTAAACATTTTTAAAGTTGACGGCGTATAAAAAAACAGCGCCAGTGTGAGGCGCGAGGCTCCAGGCCAGCTTTGCTCATGAACCTCAGCTGTGCAGTGGCTCTGTGGCAGCTGTGTGTGAGCTTCGGCAGGTTTCATATCACATCCTGTCACACACTCCTTGGCCCGCAGGGACCCATCTGCTGTGCTGCCCGGGATGCCGTTTCAATTAGTCGAATCGATTCTGCACAGAGCTGGAGTAGAGCGGCGCTATTTTGTCCTTTCTAATTTCATTTCATTCCACCTCCTGACCTTTTCTCCGTTCGCTCCAAACCAACGGCCCCTCCCCCCCCCACCGGCAGAGAGACCAGACTGTCGGATTTAATGAGGTCGACGCTTAGCAAACATATCCCCCTCCAGCTCCAAACACTCTCTCCTGGAGTTTTTCCCTCTCCCTCTCTCTTTCCTTCATCTTCTGCTACTTCCTCTAACTGTCTCTATCATTTTTTTTCTCCTCCCGTAGCAGAGAGATCTGGCATTTAGATCACATTCACGCTCTGTGTATCTGTGTGTCCACTTATTTATTTATCATCTCTTGAAGAATGCATCGGGTTGGCACACAGCCAGCAACGGGGACATGGCTCGATTCCAGGTGGTGTGAGACAGAATGGGAGAGAGAAAGCAAGATGGAAAGAGGAAGAAAAAGATGTAGGGAGTGAGAGTGATAGAGACAGAGAGAGACACAGAGAGAAAAAGAGAGAGAGAGGGAGAGAGAATTATACAGGCAAAGTGAGAATTTAAGAGAAACAGGCGGAGAGAATGATCGAGAGAGCAAGACAGAGAGAGGAAGAGTAAGGCAGTTACAGAATGAGAGGGAGACAGATATAAAGAGAGGCAGAAAGAAGGAAGAGACAAAGAGATAAAGGCAAAAATGAGAGGAAAAGAAAGAGATGGGGTCAGAGACAGAAACATGGAGATAGGATAGAAGAGGGATAGACAGGCAAAGACAAAGAGAGAGAGAGAGAGAGCGAGAGAGAGAGAGAGAGAGAGAGAGGACATGGAGAATTAAAAAGAGAAAAAGGGAGTGATAGTTGGATTAGTTGGACAGAGGGAAAGATATAGCAATAAAGACAGAGAAGGCTAGACAGAGGGAGAGATGGAGAGCAACAGAGTGACACAGACATAGTGAGAGAGAATGAGTGAAAGAAAGATAAGAGATAGACAGAAGAGTGAGGGAGAGTGAGAAAGAGAGACAGAAAGATAGACATGGAAGAAGTTACAGAGAGGCGGAAGGACAAATAGAGAGAAAGTAAGACTGACACTGAGACAAAAGGAGAGAGAGACTGAAAGACAACAGAAAACTGAAAGACAAAGAAATAGAGAAGAAATGAGACCACAGTAATGTAGAGATAGCAGGAAAGAGAGAAAGAGACATAAAAAAGGGATGGACATATAGACAAAGCAATATAGACAGAGACAGAAACAGAATGATAGATAGAAAGAGATACGGAGAGTAAGATAGAGTGACAAACAGAGAAGGACAGTAAGAGAGACAAAGTAAAAAAAAAAAAAAAGAGGGACAGCCTGAGAAGAGAAAGAAAGTGTGAAGGAGAGACAGAAAGAAAGTGAGAGAGCCAGAAAGATAAAAGACAGAGAGAGAGATTGATAAACAGAAACAGGTAGAGAGAGTGATACAAAGAGCAAGACAGAGAGATATAGAGCAAGGATGATGGAAAGACGGGCAACAAGACGACAAACAAAATGAGAGAAAGGCCAAAAGAAGACAGAGATTAAGGGAAAGAGAAAGGCAGGAAGAGATCAAGAGAGAGATGGGAAAAAAAAGAAAGTGAAAGAAAGAGAGAGGCTGAGTGACAGAGAGGCAGAAATGAAGGGGTGAAGAGATAAAAAAAGAAATAAAGAGATAGCAGGGCAGAGAGAGAAAGAGAAAGAGAAGTGGATGGAGAGAAAGAGGACAGAGACACACAGAATAAATCTCGAAGAAAAGAAAAAAACACACACACACACACATACACACACACACACACACACACACATATATATATGAACATCAATAAAATATATATCATAGTGTCAGGTTGTCGAGGGTTAATACTGATGTACAGTAATGACATCAGCACATATGTTTGAATGGTATGTAGATATATTTCTTTTTCATATGGCCCAGCTCTTAAGAAATAACAAAATGAAAAACTCATGTGCGTTCACCCTGAAAGGTCAAGCCACAGTAAATTCCCCCTCGGTCGTGGCGGCACAGATGATGCGGCGATGCCGTGACGTGGCGATGTGGCAGCGGGCATTACGCACACGGCAGGAGAGCGACACGTTATTCCCCCTGTCCCCGCTGAAAGCCATATCCTCACAAACAAACACAATAATCACCGCCGGGGCCGGCTCCTCCGTCCTGACAGAAAAATGAATTTGGCGAATTTGATAAGCTGCAACGGGGAGCCGTCATTTCTGGCAGGTCCGACTGAGGCATTTGTCACGGGTTCAAAAAACTAATCCCATTTTGAGGAGAACACGCCGCACTCGTGATGAGCGCCGATATTGGATTTTGCATGGGCCAGAGAGATGTAAAGAAAAGGAAGAGGAACAAAACAATAACTCAAAGTGTAATTGAAGGATTAGATCGGAGTTAGAAACGGAGACACGCCGCCGACGTCCTGTCACTTCGCAGAGTCGGTACGGAATTAAAAAAAAAGCAAAAAAAAAAAGAGATCTTCTTTCAGGGTGCGTTTACTTATTTGACGTCGTTTACGCTCGATACGCCAGCATGACGCTGACTGTTGTGACAAATATAAATAAAAAGCTTTCGCCGCTTTTCTCAAACAGGACGAAACACTTAATCTGTCACAACCGAGTTAAAAACAACTGCATAGCAGGATATGAGATTTATTCATGGCTATATTTTTACAGCAGGACTGAAAAATTGTTTATTCATGGGCCAGTAGCATAAACATCAGTCACTGTCACTTATAAAAAGTAACACACACGCACCCAGAATTGAACTCACTCACACACACACGCACACACACACACTACTGAAATCAGTGCTTTAATCTGAAATCTCAGTAGCAGAGATGTTTCAGAAGGACACAGATAATGGATTTGATTTAAATATTTGCTCCATCACTATTCGATGTGGGCTTTTAAATTAATGGCGCCCCTAAAGTCATTCCTAAATCAACTTATTTCCCTCTTTTTTT
>JAKKZN010000006.1:23004089-23017127 GCA_033441825.1 Pangasius elongatus | reverse complement strand
GCTTTTATTTAAAATGGACTATTTATTTAAAAGTTGATAACTTTTATTTTGACTTTTGAATTAAAGTAGTTTCTTTTTTCACTTGACTTTTTCTTTAAAGGTAATTTGGCCTTTTTTTTATTTAACCTCTTTTCATCTTCTAAAGCTTACTTTTTTACATTTTATTTGAGTTTTTTTTATAGTTGACATATTTTATAATTGATTGTTTTATTTAATGTTTACTACTTTTTAAGTTTTAAAAAAGAAAAAAAAATGTAAAAAATTTTTTTTTTATTATTATTTAAAGGTAACTTTGTTTTTCAAAGTTTACTGCTTTTACTTTTTTTTTTTTTAACTCTTTTTTTCGGTTGGCTTTTAAGTTGTCCATCAGGGACACCATAAACACAAGGGTGAAGGAAACAGATACGATGGCGTTTGGGGCTGTAAGTCACACTTCTGAGCTTGTATTTCTGAGCTGCTCAACAAAACAGTACCTCACTGAATACAAAGTAGAGAATCCAGCATTTTATTTTAATAAACATATATCTGTAATGGTTGACGATTTTCTTCACTTCTGTAGAATTTTAATGTTTTAACTAACAGACTAACTAGTGTCCATCTTGTATGTTTATATAGTACTGTATATACATCACTCCACTCGGAGCTGCTAAAAATTGATCCAACACATCTCACCTTTACACTGCTATTTGTCATCCCTTTCTTTACATACAACAACAATTTGGCTATTGTAGTGTTTTCTTTCTAATCATGTTATGCTCCAGTAGGCAATCTTCAGGATGGCATCGTCTTTTGCCCACTTTGCCGGGCAGATGACTTCTGAATATGTATGATGTTGCAATTTGTTCGCCAATATGTGAGTATCTAATTGCATTTGTAACTCGGGTATGGTTTTAAGCGAAGGCATCGTTCATGTTGGCCTTTTTCATGCCAGGTAGAGAGGCACAGAATTATCAGTGAAACCCAATTAGGCACAGAGCGAGAGAGAGAGAGAGAGAGAGAGAGAGAGAGAGAGAGAGAGGGCAAGAGAGAGAGAGAGAGAATTTTATATCAAAGTTTACTTTGTGCATCCTGAGGATCAAAACCCAATATCTCACTGTATATTTAGCAGTGTGTGTGTGTGTGTGTGTGTGTGTGTGTGTGTGTGTGTGTGTAAACACTCACTGGCATGGTTTGACCACCGTGCAGGCTATTGATGGCTGCCTGCGCTTCTGCATGGCTGGAAAACTTGACAAAGGCACAGCCTGCACAGAGAGAGAAAGAGGGAGAGAGGGAGATAGAGAGAGAGAGAGAGAGGAACAAAGAGAGAGAGGGAGAGAAAGACCAGGTCTTGAAGAGGGCAAACACACTCATTACCATTGTTTTCATGTTATCTGCTTTGTTAATGTATTCTGCCATTCGTGTGTGCAGGGTGCGGCGTGCTGAATAAATCAGTATAATTGTGCTGAATGCATTAACTGCACGGAGCAACACGTCCTTTTACTAATCTCTCTCCCTCTCTCATACACGCACACATTCCAGATAGACCCTAGACAGCTTCCCCTCTTGAGAGCCTTGTTTGTGATTATTAATTTGTTTCATATTTACACACGGTGATCTGTGTGCAGTCTCTAATAATAGAGATTATGATGACAAAATCGCAGCGGTATAATCCTTCTTGATGGCCCTGTGAGTGTAATTTTAGGCAAGAGGTGGATTAGCACACCTATCGCTAATATAGTTTTAACTGTGCTGCTTTCTGTTTATCTCATAGTTTCATATCTGATTGAGGAGCAAACAGCATTCAGGTGATATATTACAAAAACACGCAGGATTTGTTCAGATGGAATTACTCAGACGGAGCTGATCAATGTGTCAATATAGTCATTCAGTCTATTTACTCTTATTTCCTACAGGGTCGATGGTATATTTTGAACGATGGGAAAGAGCACTGTTTGTAAGGAATAAAACACAATGGGGTGTGCTGTATTAGGAAAATAATAAATGATGCGGTGGTGTGATGCAACCTGATGTGAGGACATGGCGTGTTATTGGTTATTTCTCGTATACCACTTCAAATTGTTTTAATTAATTAAAGAACATCATATTTTTTATCCATTTATTGTTACGTTTAATGTTGTGGAACGTCTATGAAGCGAGTTCATTCCTGTTATCACGTATGTTATAGCAGCAGTCGTTCACTCACGAGCTCCTCTTTTTTTTTCCTCTCTCTTGAAGTTAAGCTACAGCTTTACCTCTGACTCTTACAAATCACCGACACTGGAGACTCCTTCCAAAAAATCGCAAATAAACATCTCCTCACAGAAACCTTCACCATATCAACAATGACTTTGTTTTTCATCTGCATATTAGACTTATTATATAGACATAGATGTAGATGACATAACATATTAGAGCAAGAGCATTAATATAAACCTTGCAGCTGGAACTATTGTCCGAGCCGCTGTAATTACACCATCTGACCAAGCAGCTTTGAGAATTCAACGACTCTTTTAAAAAAAAAAAAAACAAAACAGATAGCAAAACCTACATTTTGGCCTAAAACTGCATTAAAAAGTCTTTAACCTTGTTTTCATGTGAATACACAGCTGCATATTTTAGGTCATCAGGTTATTGTGTTCCATTAAATTCAGGCCACAGTGACTAAAACCATTTCTCATTTTCTGGGAATGAGTAAAAGGTTGGTCTTTACGGTTTCGTCTTCACTGCCAGTGCCTTTTTGAACGGCTGCTCAGAAACCCAATTAGATTTGTTCATATACGACATATTCATCATGTTGAACCCACAGGCAGCAAAACAATGATTCACTCAAATTACAGCTGCTGATAGCTTCACCCAGGAGAGCTACGATGCAGGAAACACACACACACACACACACACACACACACACACACACACACACACACCATATTCTTTCAGCTCATGGATATACATATGAATATTTACCTCCCCATTGAAATGGCTCAGTTCTTCCTTAAGGGTCATCTCCAGATTGAGATGAATACTTTGCGTGTGTGTGTGTGTGTGTGTGTGTGTGTGTGTGTTTCCTGTTTTATGTTTATTATTCAGGTCTCAAAAAACCCATAAAATGGGCATTTGTCAGGGTCTGATGGCAAGCCAAGGTCTGCGTTATATCCCTCATCAAAAAATTGTTCGTAAGTTTGTTTCTTCAGACAGTCTATGAATTTATTTGGTCAGAAGGTTGTAGTGCTCATATTGACGAGGAGTTAAGTTCATAAACGAGCTTCCAAAGGACATGCGGGATCACATCCAATGTTCAAAATCACACACATTAACCATTCCTTCTTGGTCATATACTGTATGTAGACATTTATTGATTTATTTACGTAGGTACACCATTCCTGCTCTTAAATCCCTTCACCTCCTACCTCATGACCTAAAAAGTCATCGACACCCTCAGCAGGTGTAAAAGGAATCTGGAAAGACATTAATTCAGCGATGCAACCTTTCGTTATAATCAGCTACTTCATATTTTCTCTCTGTTCTGTCACCTATCTTGTACTTTAATGCATATTTTATATACAGTAAATAAAAGTAAGGAAGCAATAACAAGACCTTTTTCATGGACTTTCCACAACATTGTAACTATAAATGGATAAAAAGTACTATGTAGTGTGTCATTCTCTATTTAAATTTTAAAAAATAAAAAATAATAATCGTTGGTAAATCGGTGTATTATGAGATGACTAAAACGTTTCAGGACATAATGAAGGCTGTACTGGTAAAATATGATTTTATCGTGTTTGGCGTGCTAAAAGTAGCTACCCTTGGCATCACACTACATCACATCAACCCGTTGTTGATTGTTTTCCTAGAACAGCACTCCTTGTAGTGTTTTATTCCTTACATATCATTTACGTATGACTCAAAATTCGTTAGCCTAAATCGGTACCGCTGTATGACAGTTTGTGCTGTTTCGTATATCAGCATATTAGCGTACTGTATTTTTATAGTCTCTTGCATTCATTCTACAGCAAAAGGGACAAAAAATTTAATGTGCTTCATCATTTATCTATCAAATCTATCACTTTTTTAAGAGGCTTAAAGGCAAATGCTTGATTTAATGGGTGTATTCTAGATGCTATTGAAAAACTCCTGGCAACCCTGCAGGTCTGAATTACACACAGGTTATCTCACTTGGACAAGACAGATCTGACTATGAATTATTATCCCCATGTAACTATTAACGTATCTTTTCGTACTAAAGACACCAAGAGGCTGCATATGAGTCTTTGTTTTTTCCGTCTGTTCTTCGCAAAGTCTTGCGTGTGGAAGACTCCTGTTAGTCATGCACTGTTAGTTTCTGTTTTTTTCCCCCATGGCTTAAGGAAAAAACTACAATAACAGTGTCTGCCTGTTTCCTGACCCCTGCCAAGAACTTTGACTTCACGTACACTTCTAGGAAAAAAAATAAATAGAGACTCTTTTTACACATACAGTATGTCCAGCTTGTTCCCCATCAATACCAGAAGCATTTGGTTATAAACGATATAAAACAAAGCAAACCCAGTTGGCAGCTGTTGTATGATAGGGAAGAGCTGGCTGGTGGGTGGGAATCTGGGAGGAAAAAAAATCAACCATAGTCTGAAAAGCCACAAAAGAAAAATAAATTGAAAGAGCATTGAAGGATTTATGCTAGACAAAAAAGTAAAGTCCCCGATGAGACCAAAACATGGTTTAATTTCTTTTGAACAATTTGTATGTAAACCCAACACCCCCTCCAGATCGAGATGAAAACTTCATCGTATTATGGCTCCGTTCTGAATGTATGCCTCCGTTTCGAGGGAACAAAAAGACTTTAACCTTTAGAGCGCAAAGAAGAGTGGACGGCGTGCTGCTCTGAGCCTCTCAGCCTCTTTCATTGGCACAGCGGAGGCAGCAGGACTATTACAGTGCAAACATCCTTCCAACAAGCCCTGCAGTGGTCAATACACGAGCGAGCGATCCTTGAGGCAGCTGTGGCGCAAGCAGAACTTTTACTTTCTTCAAATATGGCACATTAAAAGAACACAAAAGCGTTTTCTGCAACCAACTTTCGCCCTGACCCAGATAGAACAGAATTGTGGAAAGACGAGTATAGCAAATCTTCAGTGAAATGAAAGTGATGAGGGACTCAGAAATTACAGTGCAAATTTGAGGCCTTTGTGCAGCATGGTGAAATGTGCACGGGAGGGGAGTGGGGTGTGAAAAAAAAAAAAAAAAGGAAAGAAAAAAAGATTGTGGCAGCTTTTAGCCGTGAGGTTTCCATGCTCCCTTTTGAATTCACAGTGAAAATAATATGCATGCATGAATTCGCTCTGTTTGAATAAGCGACGTGTATAGCACATCATAATTATGGAACTAAAAGCCATATCTCTATTATTACAGCTAGGCATGAACTGTATGCACGGTCCCTCAGGGAGAGCTGGGGAAAAGAGAGACATGCATATTAAACTTCTTGGCCTTTTTTATAGGGTACAGAGACTCTGAGAGGCTGTATGAATTTACATCAATAGCAGGACAGAAGGAAAGTGTTTTGGTCTGGTTTGAAGTAGAGGGAGGGGGGGTTGAGTTCCTGGAATCCAGCCCCGATACTGCCTCTGCCAAGATAATTTGCGATGAGATTTTTAAAGACCACAAGGAATTGAGACACACACAAACACGCACACACAATTTTTTTTTTCCACTTTTGCTAGCTTCGTGAAGATGGGATGAGACTGTGTCACCTACTGAATCCAACATGGGTAAATCCTATACATGACCATAGTAAAGAACAATGACAATATACTGTATGTGACAGCCTGGGAAAACCCATCGGATGGCACTGCGGCTAAATTCTGGCAAATGAAAAACTGACAGCTTTTTAGGCCTGTTAACATTCGTTTACACCTTTACTTTAAGGAAACATTTTTTTAAAAAATCCCCTAAACAATGTTGATTTTTTTTGTATGTTTGTTTTGGCTGTATAATGTTGCCAAGGCTATAGGCTAAGTTTATCAAACCTAGCTGTAAAAACGGTCAGTCTCTTTAAAAAAAAGTTTTGTTTGCTAACCTTTGTTTGCTAGCTAAGTGCACTTTTTAACACAGTGAATTTCACCCTGATCTGATCTAGTTGTTGGTTACGTGCCATCGAACATAAATATATTCAGTTAAACAACAGAGAAATGTTTCACTCACTTAATAATATCGCCTTGGCTTGGCTAGCTTTGACAAACTGTACTGTACAAAAGGTCAATCTTCCTAAAGATGATGTTTTAACTTGCTAAATTGCGAGACAAGTGCACTGTTCTAATGCACTGAATGTCATGCTTTGATCAGGTTGTTGGTTCCATGCCACAGAACATAAATACACATCCCTTATATTTCATTTGCAATTGCTTAATTAGATATTTGTTTAATTAGCAATAGCTAACTTGATATTCAGATCTGACACAAGGATATGTAGATCGGGAATGATGCCATTGCTTTAGATGAATAGAAATAGGCAGACTATGGCTGCACGTTTGAGCCCATCATGTCAGTCCTGTTAATAGCCGACACATATCCTAGCTGTATGCTAACCTTGTACTTCTTTGCTCCATGCTTGCATTGGAACTTAGAGGTGTCCCAAAAGTCTCCATACGTAGAGGAAATTAACAATTTTTAGCAAAATGTATATATATTTAGATAGCCTTTAAGAATGCCTTTGACAAAAGAAGACCATTATTGGAATTCTCACTCTCATGGCTGGATCGGGAAGCTGTCGCAAGGTTGCGATGGACTTTAACAGGAAACATGGACACCCTGTATATATCGTTAGCCTCATAGCATAATTGCCCAAGTCATATTTGGTCAAACATGACTTAGGCAATTATGGTATGAGGCTAACGATATATATATAGTTTTATACTCCAGCTTTATATTAGCTTTGTAACTTGTGTGCTCACCTATAATGTACATATGTAAATATTTGAATATCATCACCTTCCATGTACATACAGATATAGATGTCACACATCACAACTGCACTCTGTAATTAGTGGATAATTATATCTTTAGTCGCTGCCTGGAAGCTGTAGGGGTGAGCGCCTTTTCATTTAGGATTCCTGTTTTTTCTCCTGTTTTTCTTAAGCTAGTGAGAAAGGTGACAGTACAATGTTATTTTCTTTTGTTTTTGGTCGAAGTAGAGAATTTAACTTAAAAGCCTCAGATCTTTTGTTTATTATTTTGACACTAATTCTCTGGTAGCGAGCGTCTTTTTCTTTGTTTCAATACATTTGCATCAAAACGACAAATCTGGTGTCTGGTCTCTTCGGTTGTGTTACGTCTCTCGCTTTGCCAGACACAATAATGAACAAAAAGTGACGTAACAACTCTTAATGCACATGCTTCATATTCCACTTGTATTTGACTTAAGATAAGCTGGAATGGTTTAATTAGGTGCTGACTGTCTTACCATCGAAATGACACAGAAAAGGAAGGTTATGTCGATTAATCACTGGAGGAAATTGGTGTGAACTTGAGCTGAATCTGCTTATCATATGGTAAAAGTGTAAATTAATCACCAAGAATAACATTTCAATCTCAATTTATTCTCAAAAGGAGTAGATAATGAAAAAAAGTCTTTCCAATTAGCAAAAAAATGTGTGTGCAATATCACTGAGATGTAAATTGTAAACGTTTGTGTGCTAACGAGTTTATAGTTACATACAAACCGCACTGTCATCCCCATTGTACTGGAATATTATGATGCCATTTTTTACAGATTGGATGCTGTGCCCAAGTTGCCCAATACACTGGATTATGGGAAATGTAGGAGATGCTGTATGCTGCCTTCTGTATGAAGTGATCTTAAAAAGGCAGCATTCTATGCAAACACTTATTTTGGACATGACTCCTTGCTGCCGAAAGAAACGTGCAAACGTTGCTCGGGTGAATGTTTATTTAACATTTACGAAAAAGGTTTTCAGTGAGTCCGTGTTAACGCTTCGAGGAAAGAGTGTTCATTTAAATTTACCGCAATGGGAAAGTCTTCAGGACAGAGAAATTTGTGGTTTGTGGTTTATTATCTATGTGATAAACTGCATTTTTCCTTATAATGAGCTAAAAAAAGAGAGAGAGAGAGAGAGAGAGAGAGAGAGCAAGAAAACAGAGAGGCTGGAGAGCGAATGACTGCAATGTAATTGATAACAGGACCTTCATGACCATTCCACAACATTACAGGTAACTATACATGGATAAAAACTACATTATGCATTCTGTTATTCATTACTGGCAAACTGCTGTGGTAGTGGAGGAAAAAAACACTTCGGGATTTATTATATAGGAACTTTGGCGTCGCATCACACCACTCCGTTGCTGATTATTTTCCTAGAACAGCTCGAGTTGTATCCTTTACTTATTGCAAGAAGCCATTGCCTTTATCCCAATGCAATCACAATAACAGAAAGACAGAAAGCCAACTGGTGGATTACAGGAACTCACCCCTGTATAACTACAGAGGAAGTGTCAAATCAACCAAAAAAAAAAAAAACTCTTTCCACAGGTGTAGGATGGAAAGAAGGGAAGAAGAGAATGAGTAGGAGGTGTTTGTATTAAGTGTAGGACTAGTAGGACTAAGAAAGTGGAGAACTGAAGGTGTGGAGAGAGAATGGGAAGGTGAGAGCGAAGGTGTGAGAGGCAGGCGTCTGCTCAGGGAAAGACTGAATAGGTGTGAGAAAGAGAGAGAGACTCTGAGTGAGAGAAAGGCAGTGAGAGGTAGATCGCATATAGGCTGCATGGAGAGGAGAGGAGAGGAGGCGAAGATGCAAATGCAATGGAGGTACAAAGCCTAACATGAAAGGTTCACTTTTCCGGACTGTTTTATTTATCACAGAACGTGTGCACACAGACAGTGTGCAGTAAAGACAGGGCGCAAAAATCTGAGTTCAAAGATCCAAGAACTATTTTAATTCAGTTCAGAAAAAAGTAACTATTTCCTACGAAGCCATGGAGAGACCACAGAAGGATTTTTGTGTCATGATATCAAGGGCCCTGTTACACTCGGCATTAACGTGTGTCCTGGGTGATCTGATTGTAAATGGACAGCGTTAAGTACAGGTGTGGAAGTGTCTGATCTGATCCCTCAAACCACCTTTGGAAATGATCTGAGATGCATAGTATGATCGCATCAAACATTTGTAGCGTGAACTCAAAAGCGTCCCGATGCTTCCTGGACAGCAACGAAGGACCATCTAATCGACTGCATCATTGCACTAGACTGTTTGGAAATCGCACTGAATGTCAGAGTTCTCCACTGTAAGGCTAAATGATAAAGACAACACCCACAGCAAGACTGCAAATGAAGCAAGATGCCTTATCTCCTTTGTCGTCTCATCTCCTGTTCATGTTTCATTAGCAGACCACATCATCGAAACGGTGAAACAGCTCGTGCAGTTACGAGACAGGATTCACGTGACATTTCTGCTTGAAAGCAAATGCAGCAGAAGGCTGACGTGCGACACCCTTGCACCAGCAGAAATACTGTAAGAAATTCGATCACAAGTAGGCACTGGAGATGCATTCAAAATGTAGGTGTGAATAGCTGTGTGTTCCGGCAGTCTACTTGTGATCAGATGTTAATACTAAACGTGAACAGGGCCAAAGTCACAAACTCAAATACATAAGCAGGATTTTATGTTTTGTGCTCTTAATTTGCTATCCTCTGACCATATTGAACTAAACTGTGCACAGTGTTTAGCAATCAGGTTTAGTGTTGGTGAATAAATGTCAGTGGATATATGGGTAAAGTTTCTTGCATTTAGACTTGTGTGAAGTGTGTGCTTATCTTATTATTTGGTTCTCCCATTCAGATAACTGAACTACCTGAACACATGGCTCTCATGGTTGCCATTATTCCACCTCCCCCCATGTAGGGCTTTCAGGGCTAAAGTTTTTCAATCGACTCTATGCCATCCATTTTAAATACAGTTTCTGCCTTTAAGCCATAAGTTTAGATTACCAGGATAATAAACACACAAGAAGTATACAAGGATTCCATGAAATGCTTCATTCCAAATGCCTAACATTAATTATTCCATCTTCAATAACAATAAAGTTGTGGTGGATCTGGAGCCCATCCTGGGAACACTGGGCATGAGGTGGGAATACACACCTCATGGATGAGATCGCATCATAGACATCATCACAAAGCACCTTGAAGGTAGATTTAGATACTTAATGAGCAAGACAGAGGCGAAAGGGGCAAGGAAATACTTCCTGAGATGATATGAGGATGAAATCTTGAGAGGAACCAGACTCAGAAGGAAACCCATCCTCTTCTGGGTGACACCTGAGAGTCACCAGAAGTATTATTAACAAAGAGATTTAGTTGTTTTTTGTTTGTTTGTTTGTTTGTTTTTTTGTCTGAAGTCTGAAGTTTGAACATGTATCTTTTTGGCACTTATTATTAACAGCTCTTATTAAGTGTGTAACTGTTTTTTTTTTCCCCCACCCTCAAAATACTCCATTAGTGCTCTAGATGTAATTACGTCATGCATATGGTCCAACAGTAAAAAAAAAAAATATGTACAAAACAGTAATAAAATGGTGTCATTATGCCACCTTCAATAATTATTAACAATTAACAAGAATAAAAAAAGTATAAAATGGTGAAAAGATGAAAGGTTCCTGGTACTGGACTCGGAGATTTGAGCCGTACTTGAAGTGATGCACCCGAAAACAGGGATGTATTGAGAGAGCTAACGACAGAGTGTAATGGTAGGATAACAGCGAGAAAGCAAGTCAGAGGAGTGAGAAACAGAGTGGACGGAGGAGGAGTGGTCAGGGTGAATGGGGTAGAGAGAGGGAGGTGTGTAGGTGCTGACCCTTACTGGCCCCATCAGGCCCTCGGAGCACGGTGCACTCCTCAATCTGGCCAAACGTCTCAAAGAGCCTGCGCACATCCTCCTCGCTCTGCTGCTTCCCCAACATCCCCACAAAGAGCTTCCGGTCTTCTGAGAGAGACACAGAAAGAGATATAGAGAGAACGGGATGACATTTTAGTTTGTTATGGAATTTAAATTCTACATACAGTATAGGTTTGACTTATGAAAAAGTCAACTCAGGAGAGAAGGGGAACGGTTTAGAATGGGAAATGGAGACTGTCCTAACTCTTCTGAAGAGTTCTATTGTGCAAACACACACACACACACACACACCGCATACATGCATGCTGACATAACAGCCAAACTTTGAGACATACACCGCTTATCATCATGATTCTCTGCTTATAACCTTCTCTGAAAAACAGAGCTGACTTTATGGAACTATTTCTGGAAGAACGTGTACACTTAGCGACAAGTGCTGTCAGGAGAGACTTCATTGTCAGGAGAGACTTGAAAAGAGTTAAGAAACAAAAGTGAAACTTGAGTTCTGAGCTTTGTTCAAACCCAAGGCTAAAGTTTTACAAGATACACTGGAGAATAGTGCCAGGAGGATAGCTGATATAAATAGGCATTTCCACCAAAGTTCCAGAATATTTTGGGGAATTTACAGATACTTACAGAACTATTCTGAATGAGAGCTACACAGTTCCTGGTTTGTGTACCAATATGTAAAGTAAGAAAAGTGACACAAAGTGCATGATGTGTATTAAAATTTCATCATCTGACAAAAGAAAAATAAAGCAGGCTAGTACAGAAATTATGTTCTTTATTTTATTATTTTTTCTTTGGTATGATAGAGTCAGTATTAGTGTAGTTAAATCAAAATACACTTTTTAGTAATCGCATCTTGGTGAATTGCATGAATTTTTCAAAAATGTTTGGTATGGTCGTTCTGCCGTGTTTGCATTTGATTACTAGGTGACATTCAGGATGGCAAGCAGGACCAGGAACTTTAAATGTTTCCTAGAATTATGGTTCAGGAACTAACAACAGCACCAGTTTCCCAATAGTAGGAACCTCAGTTCATTGAGTTCCTAAAAAAGTTCCTGAGTTGAAGCTTGCTGTATATAATGCTGTACATGCTGTATATAATGCTGTAAATAATTCTTTGTTTCACTGTATTTCAGTTTCATCAGTGCATTGTAGTCATGCCATACTGAAATGCAATCGCTGTTCAATCACAGCCCTAAGCTGTACTAGGGCTATGGTACTGAATGTGTTCAGCTCACAGCAGGATCAATGAGTTATGTATGGTTTGACTATGAAGGAAAATCAGGGACAAGAAGGTGTAACCTTAGGTGTTAGGACCAGCAGTAGTATCCAGTTTCACCAACATGCACCAAATTTGATAGACATATGTGTTTTCCTAAGACTTTTACAATCATATCCATCCAATCAACTCTACCCAACAAGAAGTCAGCCAACCTCATAGGCAATTTATGCAATTCAAACCTAATTTGGTCAGCATGATGTCAAGATATCCATGATGTGAAAGAATTTTTTGATATCCTAAATGCTGTTTCCATGGCAAGGCCATCAATTAAAGTAGCACCCCACAAACAAGAAGTGTAGGATAAGTCCAGTGCATAATATGGCCCAAGGTTCACATGTATTATCAGTGATACGGCACAATAACATCCACATGCCAGTACTGGCTCAACAAACAGACATTGCTGCACCATTGGTGCTTGGACCCAAAAATTGCTGCTTTAGCTATATTGTCCTTGTTGAAGTGAAGTGAAGTGACTTTGTGGCCAAGTATGGTGACCCATACTCGGAATTTGTGCTCTGCATTTAACCAATCCNAACTTTCTGCCAGTGCCAATTCTTAAGCTTTTGTTTTGATAGACCTTCTAGCGTCTGTCTAGTTTACAAAGTGAAAGCGAAAGTGAAAGTGAAGTGACGCGTGGCCAAGTATGGTGACTCACACTCGGAATTTGTGCTCTGCATTTAACCAATCCAAGTGTGCGCACACATACATACATGCACTTCATATAAATAATTACATCATGATATATATCGTTACCGTGAAATAAAATAACTCGTACAGTGAAACAGAATTTTGGTCATATCGCCCACCTCTAAGTATACATTATAATTTCTCAACTGATATTTTTACCGTCACACATACCTCCAT
>JAKKZN010000006.1:22985139-22987442 GCA_033441825.1 Pangasius elongatus | reverse complement strand
GAAGATTGTCATTTTAGTGAGGAACCGGAAAGCATAGACACTTCTGTCCTGAAGACTTTCCCATTCTGGGAAACTTTTACTGTTACAAAGCGCTTACAACTGAGACTCCTTCCAAAAATTGTTAAATAAATGTCTCCTAAAAAAGTTATTACATCAATTATACATTTACGACAACGCACCTTTCAAAAATCGGTTTATTATTAGACTTAGGTTATGTGGAGCGTCTGCCGTACAAGTCCCAGCGTATGAGCTGTTACTATAGAAACAAAACATATTAGAACGAGCTCATTAATATAAACCTATCATTCATACTACAGACAGAACTACTGTCTGAGCCTAGCCTTATCACTATATTATATATAACTACATATATATTATATTATATAATGCACATCTTCTGACCAATCAGATTTGAGAATTCAAACACACTCATAAAGCTTTAACAATGTGTTTTAAAAAATTCTTTGATAACTTGTAATCATCAGCTATTCGTTATAATGCATTATGTTACAGCGTTGCTGAATTCCCGAATGTGATCAGTTTCTTAATATCATGACGAGCGGCTTTTTTGTGTTATCACCTTCAAGAGTTAAAAAGAGTAAGTCTGGTCAGGGAGCGACTGTTTATTGCTGCTGCAGCATAAGTGATAACAGGAACTTGTGCATGTTCCACAACATTAAATGTAGCTATAAACAGACAAAAACATCACAGTGTGTCATTCGTTAATAAATGTAATGTTATAGGAAAATAATCCACATCAGGCCACGTTATACCGCCCTGTCTTTGATTAGTTTCCTATAATAACACACCCAGTGATGTTTTATTCCCTCCATGTGGTGTACTGCACAACTTTTATAACTAATAATGATTAACATATTATATAGCAACTATGATATTTATTAACAATTATGGAAATATTACGAAATGTCATCAATGAGTGCTTCCAAACATGACTGACAGACACACACACACACACACACACACACACACACACAGAGAGAGAGAGAGAGAGTGAGAGACAGAGAGACAGAGAGAGAGAGAGAGAGAGAGAGTGAGTGAGAGAGAGACAGAGAGAGAGAGAGACAGAGAGAGAGAGACAGAGACAGAGACAGAGAGAGAGAGAGAAAGAGAGAGAGAGACAGAGAGAGAGTGTGAGAGAGAAAGAGAGACAGAGAGAGAGACAGAGAGAGAGAGAGAGACAGAGACAAAGAGAGAGAGAGAGAGACAGAGAGACAGAGAGAGAGACAGAGAGACAGAGAGACAGAGAGAGAGAGAGACAGAGAGACAGAGAGAGAGAGAGAGACAGAGAGACAGAGAGACAGAGAGAGAGAGAGACAGAGAGAGAGAGAGAGAGAGAGAGAGAGAGACAGAGAGAGAGACAGAGAGAGAGAGACAGAGAGACAGAGAGAGACAGAGAGACAGAGACAAAGAGAGACAGAGAGACAGAGAGAGAGAGAGAGCGAGAGAGAGAGAGAGTCCTGTCCCTCCACTGTTAAGAACTACATAAGTTTATGCTTTTTTTTTTTTTTTTTTTTTTGTTAAAAAGTTTTCAAACTTCAATAATGTGTCTGTTTTTGAAACTTTTTTTTTTACATAAGTGTTTCCATATTACATTACATTAAAAAAATAAAAAGTTAGTCATATCTTACAACTTACGATAAGGAACATTTTAGCATGTTCATTTTACTTGAAGCACTCAGTGATGACTTTTGCAGTGTTTATGATGTGTGTATAATTGTTACGAAGTGTTAGAGCCGCTTACGCACAGGTCATTATTAGTTATAAAGGTTGTGCAGTGCACCATATGACATTATAATGAATAGTGACACTTATGACTGAGTTATCAAGGAATTATTTACAGCACCTTATTAAAGCTTTATGAGGCATGTTTCCAGTTTATTAAATGCATAGAAGGAGTCATAATGGACATGGAATTATAAGTACAGTTGTAATGATTTATGTATATGGGCATCACAGATAGAAAATAAATTGGACCATATGTAGACATATTTGTTTTAGCCGTGGCAGATGAGACGTGTCGTGAAGGCATGCCTGATCTGTAATCAGAAACGGATAGGAACATGTCTTTGAACCGAGCCGGGCGACGGTGAACCGAGAAGACCCTCTCTGCTGAGACAGATGGGGAGCCAACAGAGGCGTTTGACCTATATTAATGCCTCTCTACGCACATGGACATGTTTAAGGCAGTGTGTGTGTGTGTTTGTGTGTGTGTTTGTTCATGTGTGTAAAAGAAGGTTAATTACCTCCCCGTCCTTCGCTGTCTGCCGGCTTCACCTGGATGG
>JAKKZN010000006.1:22975139-22980139 GCA_033441825.1 Pangasius elongatus | reverse complement strand
AAGCAACCCATGGTGCTCCTCGTCTCTTACGCTGCCTTCAAATCCTATCAGAAATATGGTAGAGATGAGGAGAGAGCACTTGAATGCCACCACATTGTCATAATTACAACTCAGGAAGTCATATTTTTCTATAAGTGCCAACTTTCTGAGATGGGGGCGTGTGAATAACAAAAAATCCCGGCAGCCGCCAATGTGAATGCGACGCTGCAGCAAAGGGTAAGATTTAAGTGGTAACTTTGCATATTTTTCTTTTTTCTTTAAGTTTTCTCATCCCACGTCGTCCGTTTTCTTCGCCCAAAACCACTCGAACACACACCATGTCATAATCACTCCCTCCAAACAAGTACGCACCAACTTCCGAGGAAGACTTGAAGGCAGTTTGCAACTGTGCTTGCTCATTTCCTTTCCTTACTTCCCTTCCATGCTTCTTATCCCCTCCCTGCATGGACGTAAGGAAAGGAAACGAGAGCAAACACGTTTTCCAAACGACACGTTTTTGCTCACTGAATTGTCACTTTGATGACATTCTCAATTGTATTAACTGTACAATGAATTCAGCATATACACAAACGTGTTTACACACTAAATTATCATTGAAATTCACTGAAATTTTATTATACAGTGAAATTATATTATTTAATTAAGACAATTTGTATTTGTAGAGGTATGTCACTACATTTTTATGAAATATTATGGCTATTTACGTAGATTTTAGAAAAAAAGTGTTATTTTGTTCATTAGAAAGTAGAGCAGGATTTCACTAAACGATTCCCGGCATAGTTAAGAGAAGAAGAACAATTATAAACTTCGTCCCGTTTAGGAGCAAATGGGAACGAGTCAGTTTGGAAATAAATGAGAATGAGTCTTCTGGGAGCCGAACGAGTCGACTCTTATCGGTGAGCTGAGCCAGATGATCCGACTCACTCAACAGCGCCTCAATTTCCATCACTAATGGGAGCAATGAGCTGGAAAGTATACTGAAAATGCCACTTCTCTAAAACATTGTCCTGTTTCATTAATTATAAATGCTTAGTGGTGTAAACAAGGCTGGAAATATCACCAGGGAAATCACGCTCGCGTCTGACCTCTGCTCCGCGAGCGTACAAAAGTACATTTTTCCCCCTTGTTCTCAAATGTCAGCGAAAATAAATATTTTGCATATTGCACCATTTTTAATGTACAAGACATTTACTGTACATTAGCGACTCTATTGAAACGCGTAGAAAATGTGGCGCATGTTGACTGTTAAGATGCAAATAAGCTGTATGTAAAAATGTTTGCAAAAATTGTTTGTTCAATCTGAACACAAAAAAACCCATAGATGGTAAAAGGTTATTTGAACTTAACCCAGACATTCATTGGGTGCATTATTCTCTGAAGTCGGAGAGAAAAGAGAGAAGGAAGAGATGCTTTGCTTACAGAAATGCGTGTAGGATTCATGCCTTCAGGTCGAAATGGAAATTTTGCTTGTGTATGAAAAACATTGCTCTTCCTTTCAACTCACAATGCACTCCACATGTCCCTTGACCCCTGGCATACTGATTTAAGACAGCTCGACGTGTATATTAGGATGTGTTGGAGTAAGAACATGCAATTTAACATCCAGTCCTAATATCCCCTCGATGAAATCTCTATCGTCATTGAAGGGCCGCTCCAGCACTTCATTATTTAAAGGGAAGTTTAACAAGCCCCTGGAGTGTTCAAGGATCAAATCAATATAAATGGCAGAAACTTGCCCAGAAGGCACTGCTTTATCTGATGCAAATTTATTTCTTTTAAAAAATAGTGTAATATATTATACAAAGCTGCTTCATAGTGTGACCATGTGCAATAAAATGTTTTTATGTATATCACCAAGACTACATTTACGCATCTGACAAATCCGACATAACGTTTATTCATCCATCTTCATCTAGGACACGATCATGGTGGATCTGGACTATTAAAAAAAAAAAAAAAAGTAATTAAATCATGAAGTAAGTCATTAGAATGCCATTAACGCCTTCATTCCATTAGCATGGATGCTAAACACATTTTGTGCATTTTTTGCTAATTATATGCTAAAAAAAAAAAAACTAAAGCAAATGGCGGCCGCTGTGAGGAAATAAACCTCTAAAAAACTGAGATATTTATGTTGGATTTTTACCTAATATTTAAATGCTTATTTGCGTAGACTCCATTTTGAAAATGATTTTAAATAAAGTTTCATTTTTAAGTATGACAAGGGCTAAAGGGCGTCCCAGCTATCTGAGCTCTGGTTATTCTGATCTCTTGGAGTGAGGAAGTAGAAAACATTTACTGTCCCTTATTATTATTATTATTATTTTTTAGAAAAGGACATTATTAGACAATGGTCAGAAATTCTTTCATCTTCAGTAACCGAAGATGGATCCGAAGCCTATCCCAGGAACACTTGGCACAAGGTGGGAAAATTCTCCGTGAATATCCAAGGATATCATGCATACATATTCACAACTAGAGGTGATTTATCAATTTGGGCAAGTCTGCCTACCTGAGAGGAAATCCACATGAACAAGGGGAAAGGAATGTGAAATTCAGCACAGACAGTACCCCAGGCTCAGGATCTGAACTGAAGTTCTTAGCTTGATTTAAGAAAAGGAGAAGTAAGAAAGAAACGCAGAGAGATTGTACAAAGTTTGAATGCTAAGACCCTATATGACTGGCCTTAGCTGTGTTTAGCTAGCAGAAAGGATCTCCAGAGAATCTGCAGTGTGTGTATATAGTGGGTTGTGGGAATAAAATACCTCAGAAAGGTAATTAGCAAACAGGAAGGCAATGTAAGATTTCATCTCTGACGAGCAGGAGTTTGTGTTGGATTCAGGATAATGCAGGTAGGCATTTACTCTGTTTATTATATCCGAGAACAAGCCCTTTTAAAATATCCGAGTCAGTGTTTTCACTTTTCACTCCACGCAGTATATATGCTAAGACTCAGTATCGCTGAGCCCCAAAAGCACCTCATATCTCCGGGTAAAAAGCATTACAAACTGTTCTAATGCTCCACCGCACAAACACCCACTCTGCCTCATATGATAATGCTGAGCTAGTTTCGGAGATGGTTTGCTTTTAGCTCTCTCCGCTTTGAACTTTATGCTAATGTGTTCTCCTTGCTGTGGGCTGCTCCAGCACCGCTGCATCTTCACTCCATGCTGCGTTCACCTGTGGAGGAGTGTCGCTTGCAGCCAAGAGCTCGTCTCAACACCCGCTCTGCGTTTGGGACACTGTAAATAATTCATCCAGCGAGGTTTGTTAGGTGCACGGAAAATAAGCGAAGAGAGGAGAAAGCAGGAAGTTGGCGAGCCCTTCATTAAGTGTGCCTGGCCTTACTTCAAGTGGACTCTGAGGAGAAGCAGGCAGCCTATTAGTGCCATTCCAAACCCATGCTGGGGTCACAGGGTCAGCGCACATTTTCTGACTGTTTATTACTGTTAGGCGTTGGGAAGTGAGCCCAGTGTGTGGGTTTAAAGGCGCTATATGAAACTGTTTTATTATTTTGTTAAGTATGAGTGCATGATATCGAAGAGAAGTACTGCATCACAATACAATCAATGGTAATATGTGAATATTAAGTCATATTTGAATCTCCTTAAATTATAAGAAGCTATTAAGAATCTACCTTAGATAAATAGCATGTTCTTACGTGAAATATGAGTTCTAAGGGAAGTTTTTATTATTTTGGATATTTCCCCTTTGGATTTTTGCAATTTGCTATGATCAGTGTAAGTGTAAATGGATAAATATTACAGGAGTAACATAACGACACTATCTGTATCTGTTTACTGCTCCGAGTATCAGTATGTGTATTCAACCCAAAGAGGGCATGACCTAACTGGAAGTTTGTTTTGTTTTGTTTTGTTTGTCCCTTTCCATGAACTTCTGACAGTTCCTCAACCTCAACTACATCACTCAAGTTCTCTAGTCATTTTTTTTAAATATTTTTTTTTACATCTCTAATAAATATAATTTCAAAAACGAGCAAAACATGGGCAATGATGCTTCAACGTGATGAAGACTGTCAAGTCATTGACCTACTTATTTCCCGATAATGTTTTAATAGAATGCAGTCAAAATGAATCGAAAATGAAATTTTCTCATGTGTTGGAGAGAGAGATACAGACAGAGAGCGAGAGAGACAGACAGATATCTAGAGAGAGGAATGCCATTTGTTGAGAGAGCCAAGTGAGGCAAATATGCAAATAGATGCTAATTTATGCGAATATCTCCATGGCAGTGCTGGGAGCCCCAGTGATTGGCAGCTGCAGGGTCTGGGAGAGGGAGTGAGTGAGCGAGGGAGGGAGTGAGAGAGGGAACGTTGGCTTCGGGCGCTCGTGTAAATTTGGGCACCGCTGCCTGCTCTTGTTCGGCATGCTCCAGATGCAAATACATCTGCAAATAAATAAATAAATAAAAATAAATATGCAGACATGCCAAACTACAGCAGTTACTGAGCGGAACAGTCCACAAACTTTCAAACACTCCCTGTATTTTGTGGCATTCACACACCTGGATTCTGAATTAGATTTTTTTTTTTTTTTTTTTTTTAAATTCCCAAACTTATTCTCACTCTGCTTTTTGCACTAGAACTTTCTCACATTTCTCACACTTTTTTTTTTTTCTTTTTCAAGAAGCCGTATTTCTGGAATGCATGCCAATCCTGGTGAATGTTTATGAACCACAAGGACACTTTCCTCAGTGGGGAGGAAAAAGTTACAGAAAAAGGACAGTTGATGGGAAAAAAAAATGTTACCCAGAATATTGATATATGAATTGATTTATATTTTTACCACAGTTAGGAGACATTTACGTCTCGAGTAACAGTCACTGCACTTTTTTCATGATTCCCAGCACAGGAAAATCCTCAAGGGTTTCTTGGTTAAGTGACCAGCTGACCAGAGAGAATAAGGTTCTTCTTCTTCTTCTTCTTCTTCTTCTTTCGGCTTTTCCCTTCAGGGGTCTCCACAGCGAATCATCACTCTCCA
>JAKKZN010000006.1:22962588-22973172 GCA_033441825.1 Pangasius elongatus | reverse complement strand
AACAGTTTCTAACAGCAGATACACTATCGAGTGCAAATATATTTTAACTTTGCATCAAGTTTAACTGATGAGTTTTGACATGCCAATTTGACAACTGGCCAACAGCACAACTGTTTTGGCTTCACTGACCTCTAGAAACCTTCAAAGATCAAATCAGCCAAAGCAGTTTTGATGATGAAGAAACACCAAGGATCCAACATGATTTTAAATAAAATTCTCACAAATAAGACTGATTCCATAGGATTTCGCATGAATGACTGAGTGGCACAACAGAAAAGCATCCGCCCTATCGTCAAATCCCGAGGATGCCACAGCCGTCCGTGCCTGCTAGTTGAGAAAGCAAATGGAAAGGATGGCATACTCTCTTCCCTGTCAATCACAGCGACAGTAGCCAATCATAGGCATCTGTGAGCTCACGTATGTGGAAGAGGGCAGATAGCGATTTCCTGTTACATGAGTAGCAGTTGGAAAAGATGTGATCGGCTGCCTTCATGTTTCTCGGAGGTTGGTAGCTGTGTGAAAGGAGAGAGCTTACTGGTGGGCGGGAGAGACCAAATTATGGAGAAAACGTAGGGGGAAAAGTCTGTTACCCTAACACGGGTTTGTTTGTTCAAATGTTTATACATTTATAAATTTTAGACTGTGTTGTTTTTAATGGAATTTACTGTCACTAATGGTTTTGTGACCAATATTTCCAGTCCAAAAAATGAACAAATCTGTAGGTGGGAGGAAACTGGAGAACCTAGAGAAAACCAATGGGGGTGGCCTTCATCTTAGCACAGAAGATCCAAAATGGAGGGACTGCTAATTATAGCTGTGTGAAGGCACGATATTTTATCTAGTACTTTCCTAATAGGACTTAGTCCGAAAACAAGACAGCAAAACATGGTCAAGTCAGGAGGCTTGGTTTTTATCTCTCCGCTTTATAACTTTATTTAGTACCCCTTAATTCATTTAAAGTTTGTCGGGAGTATGACAAACCCAGCAGCTTCAATGCAAGACGATCAGTTACAAACTGCACCAGTGCTGTTCTGATACACACCATCTATACATCCCTTCATTTTTTTCTTTAATCCTAGTCATCAAAGGCTCTCCATCCCTCTATCGATCCTTCCATCCTCTCTTTCCAAAGCACAGTTACAAATATCACATTGTAGTCTTCTATCAAGAGACAATCATGTGTTAGGGCACTCAGGTTGTGTTTTAGCTCCACAATTACTCCCCTAGATCTGAGAGCAGCTACGGAGAACGACAGAAATGGAAAGATAGGACAAGATTTAGCGAAAGAGACAGATATATGCAATCCGGCTTTTACAGGACATGCCTGGCTCTCTTCAAATCGGACATAAATTACAACGCAACACACCTTTAAAAGCCGACATGGATGAGCCCCAGATTCTTAACAAGGGACACTTTCACTCAGCAAAGTCTGAAAAGATAGTATAGACACTCTTCTGACACACACACACACACACACACACACACACACTATAACTTGTGGTATATCCATAATTTACCCTCCTGTGTCGATCACAGCAACTACAATGAATTATACATCTATTAGTTTTGTTATTTTTTGTTGTTACAAAATTTGAAAGAGAATGCAAGATGGCTTTTATCCCTGCTTGTTGCTGGCACTGTGTGTGTGTGTGTGTGTGTGTGTGTGTGTGTGTGTGTGTGTGTGTGTGTGTGTGTGGCAGAAAGAAAACAAGCCTCTTGTTTCGCTCTGGCAGAAAATCAGTCAGTCTGCTGATCCAGTCATTTCAGATGCTCAGAGCACTCCTCTGGGTGGAGAACTCATCACTGGACAGAGACTTCAGCATAGTAACACACACACACACACACACACACACACACACACACACGCACACATGCACACGCACACGCACACACACACACACACACACAGAAAATTAACACAAAAAATAAGAATGTTATATCCCTCCTCTTTTTTTAATAATTAACATTTTCATGCAGATTACAGACGTTTTAAATAATTAACATTTCCTCTGTTCGTCCAACAGCTAATTAACTAACCCTAATTACACCTGCTCTGCTTATGCCAAGCCTCTTATCCAGCACTGATAAAACTCTGCCATGCAGAAAGGGGTTTTTTTTGCGTTTCCATTTCATGCTGCGTGTTATTCGCTAGTCACGAGGTGGCTGACACTGGAATAGAGGTTCATCGTGAATCATTACGTGATGATAAAATGTTCACCACAAAAAGACCACGATTTCTGTTGGAAATGGCTACATATTTCTCCTCATCAAGAAATCCAGAATATATCCAAGTCTATAAATATGCAAATCCATAAAATCCACTCTATGGGTATGCAAATTAGGAACATCCCCATAACTAGTGCCAAACTTCTTCTCATGGTTAATCTGTGTATATCTTAATACTCAAACTGATCATACATCCTTTAGCCTGTGACATGGAAATCCACTGTCATTAAAGACATATTATTATGTTAATATGATGTGATGCAGCAAGTATTATTCATGATCTCTGTAGTGAACTAGTGTGTAATGTAAATGGTGTGTGAATGGAAAATCATAAACTTTGGGGTGGTGTAATTAAACGGAGTTACTGTTACCACCCTGAAGTTGATTCTTTTCCAATAACAGCATGACAGGAAGCATTTTATTCCTCTTATACCACAGCAATTTGCCTATAACTGCATTTTGTACATTAATTTAACAATGACATGTCATATGTTTTATCAATTTATTGTTGCATTTAATGTTGTGGAATGTCAGTAAGGACAAGCTATCGCTTACATCATAACAGCTATAAACACTCTTTCAATCACCAGCCTCTCTTTTTTTTAGTTAGTTATGATTACACCTCCTTACAGAAAACTTCACCATATCAGAAATCACACATTTTTCTCGGTAAATAACACAGTTTTAAAATACGTACATTACCAGGCTTAGAGTATGTGAAGAGTCCACTATATTAGAACGAGCACATTAACGTAAACCCGCGTTTTGTCGTTTTGTCTTGAATAAGGTGCGGATCTACTCTCAGAGCTGCTGCTATTCAACAGAAAATGAATCAACACTTTCTGACCAATCGTATTCGAGAAAAACCAACAAGGCTTAGAATACAGTATCATGACAATGATGACAATGTAAATATACATCGAGAGACGTGAAGATTCAGCTTTTTTCCGAGTACATGTGTGTGTGTGTGTGTGTGAGAGAGAGAGAGAGAGAGAGAGAGAGAGAGAGGAAGAAGGGGAAGACTTTGGGATGTGCCGGAAGCTTCCAGGCCATGATGGAGTGGTGTGAAGAGAGCTGGAAGAAAGGAAGAGAAGACCACTGGGAGACAAATGAGTGTGACAGCCACTTCAGAAGTGTTTCAAAGTGCCCGGAGCTGTTGACCATGCAGTGTCAGGTCCTATATTACACTTTCTCCTTAAAAAAAGAAAAATATATACGATTATAGTTAATGTGTTACTTCTATGATGGAAAAAAAAAAATCCTTTATATCCATGTGATAATGATGTCTAATCACTGTACAGGTACAGTTTCACATTTGCCATCGATTTCTGTTAAATTACACATTTCATGCTGATCAGAACACTTTCATGTATTTGTTCAGCTTTATGCTAAGATTTAAATGTGCATAAGAAAATCTGTTCAAACATGATGGGTACATGAGCTTTGCAGCAATAATTCAAAGGGAAGTACACCTATACCAGGTGAACAGTGTAGGAATAAAAAGACGTCTTCTTCTAGCCCAGCTGCCTCATGGTTCGACGTGTGCGTTACGAGATGCTTTTCTGCTCAGCATGGCTGTAAAGAGTGGTCGTTTGAGTTACTGCAGCCTCCTGTCAGTTTGAACCAGTCTGACCTCTGACCTTTTTCATTAACGAGGCATTTTCGCTCTGAGAACTGCTGCTTATTGGATGTCTTTCTTTTTACGCTACTCTCTGTGTAAACTCTATAGAGTGTTGTGTGTGAAAATTCTAGAAAATTCTAGTTTCCAGCCCGTCCAGCACCAGCAGCCATGCCGCAGTCACTGAGATCACATATTTGCTCATTCTGATGTTTGCTGTGAATATTACCTGAAGCTCTTGACCTGTGTCTGCATGTATATTCTCTTCTTTCGCTTCATTTTTTTCCACTCTTTTTTTTCCATCTTGTTTTCTTCCATTGCCTTATCATGTATGCTCCCCTTCACCTTCTCCTCTTTTCTCATTTACTATATCTTTCTCTATATGTGTCTTTCTACTTATGGCCAAGCTGATTCAGGGTTCATCCCTCTGTTTCTCCTCTCCTCTCTTCACTTCCTCTCTGCTATCCTGTCTGAGTACGTGATCCCTATCGCCTCTGCCTCTCCGTCTCTCTCTCTCTTTCTCTCTCTCTCTCTCTCTCTGTCCTGCTGTCTCACTCTCTGCTATTACACTCAGGTCTGATTAGGATCTTTTGTCTTGATCATGCACTGGAGGGAAGGGAGGGAGGGAGGGAAAGGAATGTGCTATTCGTAACCTAAAAAAAGCAGCATGAGATAATACAGATGAAAAGCCTGAAGTCTCTCGGGGTGCCGGAGGAGTGCGCCATGATTGGAGGATGAAGGTGACTATTTGGTTTCCTTTACACTTGGGTTCGTGCTCGCGTTGGTGGCATTTCGGTTAAAGACAAGCAGGAAGAGGATTTCCCGTGGAATATGGATAGCTTCCTAAATACTGCACACATATAAATAAGGAATAAGATATCTGAGGGCAGGCTGCGTAGGAAAACAATCCATAACATCCATTACAGCAACTTTCCAATTATTATTATTATTATTTTTTTTTATTATCATACTTTGTATCCATTTATGGACACATAGGTGTTAGCAAAACAATTTAGTCACAATAATACATAATCTATCTCAACATATAACTACCACTGCAGCTGCTTTAACCCTGTTCACTGTAAGGCTACCTGTGTGTGTGTGTGTGTGTTTGTGTGTGTGTGTGTGTGTGTGTGTGTGTGTGTGTGTGTGTGTACACTCAGAGATCTGACCTGGATGTTGCATGCTGTGCTGAGCTAGCTGCCCATGCTGTCCATGCTGTGTGTGTGTGTCTGTGTGCATGTGTGTCCTCGCAGCCTTTTTGCGAAATGTATTCAAAGCTAAACTGTCCACTGAGATTAACCGTCCCAGAAGTGTGTGTTTACGTGTGTGTCGGGTGAGGGTCCGAGTTCAGCTGTAACGAAGAGCAAAAACAGAGGAGTGGATGAGACAATAAATCACAGCTGAGCTCTCTCACGCTTTTATACGGAGTCCTTTCCTCGCCATCCACGCTGTTATTTAAACAACAGGCCACAAATGCAGCGCTGACCACAAATAACACTGTGTGGAGAAAAAAGAGGGAAATTGCTCACCTCTGCACCTCACTGAATAAAGTCTAGCATTTAAACGCTAATAGTGATGCGGAAAAAAAAAAAAAGATACTGAAAGAAGAACGAGAAAAAAAAAAATAACATCATGGAAGCTTTTTCATAACATCAATGAGACGTGCCTGGCCTCACAATGGACTGATCTAAAATTGCAGGAAAAAAAAAAGAAAACGTTCTCTGAGGTATTTTTGAAAAGGAATAAAAAGCTAACAGGATAGCGGTTCCGTGTCACGAGGACATGGAGCGAAAGGAGAACGGGAGAATAAAAGAGGAAATAGAGGACATGGGGCTGACCAGGAACACACCAGTGCTTATTACGGATATAAAACCTATCCTGAACGAACGGAGAGAAGGTCAGAGTGATACTGCGCATCTGGGCATCACAAAAGAGAGAGAGAATAAGCAAGTGAAGAGAAAGAGAGGGAGGGAAAACGATGTCCTTGTGGCTGAGCTGGATTTAATCAGGCCTGTGGTTTCATGGCCAAGGTGACCATCGTATCATGGTTCTGCAACATTCCGAGCTCAAAGCGGACAAAATATTAACTGTGATTAATGCAAATCCTAGATGATGATTTTTATATCTCTGTCATTCAATATATCATATATATATCATCATACCACACTGATGCTGAATTCTTAATTCTGATTGGCCAAAAGGCTGGAAAATGTCTCATCCACTCCTCTGTTTCTGCTCCGTTACAGCTGAACTCGGACCCTCACCCGACACACACATAAACACACACTTCTGCGACGGATAATCTCAGTGGACAGTTTAGCTTTGAATTTTTTCAGAAAGGCTGTGAGGCCACACACACACACACACACACACACACACACACACACACACACACACACACACACAGGATGGGCAGCTAGCTCAGCACAGCATGCACCGTCCAGGTCAGGTCTCTGTGCGCGCACATCACACCACACAGCTGTTGAATTCTTCATTCTGATTGGCCAGAAGGTGCAGAGTAAATTTCTATAACAGCAGCTATGACAATAGATTAGCTGCAAGGTTTATATTAACGCACTCATTTCTATAATAACAGCTAAATTACAGGGACTTTTAACATAACATTAATTAATTAAAAGCATGTATAATTGTCAATATGGTGAAGTTTTCTATGAGCATTTTTCTAAGCAGTCTCCAATGTCAGCACTTTTTAAAAAAAAACAAACAAAACTCCCAAGTAGCGCAACAGAAACGCGTTCGTCCTATGATGCTGATGATGCTATAGTTTTCCATGGCCTGGAGCTAAAGGAGCAAAATTGGCCATGCTGTCTAGGTGGGAGGGGCATACTCTCTCACTCTCACCTGTCAATCACAGCGACACTCGCCGATCGTGGGCATCCGTGAGCTCAGGTATGCGGACGAGGGCAGATGGTGTTTTTCTCCGAGTGTGTTAAGCTGCGCTGTGACGCAGAATGAGCAGCAGTTAGAAAACATTTGGCTGACTTCACATGTCTTGGAGAAAGCTGGTGGGTGGGAATTGGCAAACGAGTAAATTTGGGAGACAATGGGGACTTTTTTTTAAGTTATTCGGTGAGTTATTTGCTATAACACGAGCGAGAACAGGAACTAACTTGTTTCATGGATGTTCTTTTTTTTCGTTTGTTCTTTGTTTCCTGTGATACTGTACATCACTGTGTGTTTTTGTCTCTATTGTCTTTGCAGACTCTTTTTTTTTTGTAAATTGAGGCCAAACTTTCTCAATTTCCTTAGTGAAGAATAATGCGATTTCATTTAAGAAATATAATTGGCCAAAATTTCTTTTCCATAGCCGATTAAATAAAAGCAGGTTTTGGGAGTTGGCCCAGACTCCTGGACTCTTTTTAATACCAAGAAAACTCAACATTTCCATCCTTCTCTTTCTGCAGCCAGCAGCGATTGGCCCGACATCAGAGCAGCACCGGTAACAGTGTGGGAGTGTAGCGTACTGCCCGCACTGCCGCGCCACACCTGTGATTGGCCAAGTGTGGCTTTAAAAAAGTGGGCCATCTCCCTGTAGGCTAGTGGAACTCCGGCCAAATAAAGATGAGCGGACGAGAGATCTCCCTCACTGACTTTATTCAAATCTGATCTCCCTTAGAAATGACACGCACTGAAGCAGGGAATTATGATTAAGGTGGTAAGTTACTTTCAGTGTTTCTGACGGATAGAGAGAGCGAATTATCACCACCGCTCAGACGTCGAAAATGCAACTTTTAGGCTTTTCAACTTTTCAGTTGCCTCTAAACTTTTCTGCTTTATTCCCTGGGGCTGAACCAAGAAAAATAATAATAATAATAATAATAATAATAATAATAAAAAAAACAGTTTTCTGCCAATAATATACTCTGACATCTCTACTTTAAGAAGCCATAAATATATTTTACCAAAACTACTACTTTCTAACCTTGTCTTGGCTTTCTGCCTGGAGAATCATGCCGCAAGGAGGAAGTTTAACAAACACCGGGCTAAAGGCAGGGAGTCTGCCTACAGACGTCTAAAACTTTATGATGCCATCACATCATCATCAAAAACAGAGACGTTTTGTATAGATGACATTGGACGAAGTTTTAATAACGTTTTAATGATCTTATATAAAGAAACGTAGCCAATACAACACAAGCGAGTGAATGAATCAGTGATTGTTACGTTAGCGTGAACAGAGATTGTGATTAAATTTGACCCCAACTGATGAGACAAAGATCAACTTGCAGCGTCTTTTTGTAGAATTGGAAAGAAATCGTTAAATCTCTTTTCTTCACCATTGGGGGATTTGAAAAAAATACTCGAACTTTTCCTTGTGGATGTGGTCGAGATACATACAAAAGGGAAATATACACTTACCATCCAATTTATTAGGAACACCTGTACACCTGCTGCTTCATGCACTCATTCAATCAGCCAATCACGTGGCAGCAGCTCAAAGCACAAAGTCATGCAGATACAAGAGCAGATTCAAGAGCTTCAGTTAATGTTCACAAGAGTCAAAATTGGGGAAAATGCGATCGTAGTCACTTCGACCACGGCATGGCTCAAAAAAAAACTACTCATTACATCCGTAGTGAGCAGAAAAGCATCACAGAACACACAACATGTCGAACCTTGAGGTATGTGGGCAACAACAGACGATTCCAAGAATGGGAATGTGAGTCTTTTTTTTTTTAATTTCAATATTCCAGTTCAGGAAAGTCTGTATTTTTCAAAACTACATATAGTATAAGATACCGAATCCTGACCATTTACTTATTCCGAAAGCCATTTAATGCTATTCTGCTTCATATGCTTTGGTTTATCAGCATGTATCAGAAATTTAGACATCACTAATCTTTAGTAGATTTCACCTCGTCTCATGGATCTGTGCTCTTTCATTAGCGACATAAACGACGAGTTTAATCGTACGCTGAGGAGCCACGTGTAGATTACAGCTTCTCAGCGTGTCCTCGTGATGCATGACTTGCTGCCTACGCAGATCACTCATAAGGACAGACTGGATGAGAACGTAGAAAGAGAGTCGGTCTTGCTGAGAGAGACAGAGGAAGATGCTGTGTGAAGGAGGAGAGACAGACAGGTGTGTTTGAGCAAAGAGAGACAGACAGGCATTGTAAAAAAAAAAGAAAAAAAAAAAGGGAAGCACAAATAAGGAATCTGTCAGACAGAGACAGATCAGGGAGGAAAACAGCTCGTGCATCATGAATGTGCTCATCTTTTTTATCCATTTGTACAGCTAAACAGCTCGGTGTATGTGTGCCCGTCTCTGGCTGATGTATTTCCTCCACTCTGTGAGTGTGCATATGTCTGTGCGTGTGCGTGCGTGTGTGTGTGTGTGTGTGTGTGCACGAGTATGCATGCACATGTGCTCATCGGATGCTCGGATCCGGCTGGTACACAAAAACACACTGATTTATTTAGCCCTCGTGTGCTGAAGGGAGAATCTGAGAATCACGAATCAACAGGACAAGCATAAAGGAACGTAATTATCCTTCAGTCCATGTTTCCTCACTCTACATGCAGAAACTTCTCATTTATTCAGCAAATTAGGTAAAACGACAAATTAGGCAGAATTCCATTCGTCATAATAAGCTTTCATTGTAATAATTCCTCCACATATAAAACGTTACAAGGCTTGTTTGAAGCGAGATGAAGTCTTAGATAGAATACGAGTGTGATAAATTATTTAGGATCGCACAAAGAAGAATGTGTAAAATCAAAAGTCAATTCATGACACACTGTTTTTGTCTGTAATACGACAGCATTGATTAAATGATCAGTGAGAAGATGAGAATGGCTGCCTGACAAAAAAAAGAAAGAGTGAAA
This sequence comes from Pangasius elongatus, assembly GCA_033441825.1. NCBI lineage: Eukaryota > Metazoa > Chordata > Actinopteri > Siluriformes > Pangasiidae > Pangasius > Pangasius elongatus. The sequence continues at coordinate 22,963,475 of JAKKZN010000006.1, read as the reverse complement.
CGCAAACCTGGGTCCAGATTACTGATGTGTCACATCTTGAACGAGGAAAATGAATTTTCAGATAATCTCAATATCCATAATCTCACATCGAGAAGAATGAGATATGAAAAATCCTGGTTCACATGCGTTCGTATAAATGTAGTGTTAGAATTTGCACTTGTATACAAATACATATGAATTTAAAAGAATCCAGTGTTCATACTGATTTATACTCTACACATATACTCTACTGTATACACACATACACCAAACAGCCATAACATTAAAACCAGTGACAGGTGAAGTGAATAACACTGATTATCTCGTTACAGTGGCACCTGTCATGGTGTGGGAGATATCAGGCAGCAAGTGAGCAGTCAGTTCTCAAAGTGGATGTGCTGGAAGCAGGAAAAAAGGAGTAAGCATAGCGATCTGAGCGGCTTTGACAAGGGCCAAATTGTGATGGCTAGACGACTGGGTCAGAGCATCTCCAAAACAGCACATTGTATGGGGTGTTCCCAGTATGATGCACTGGTTAGTACCTACCAAAAGTGGACCAAGGAAGGACAACCGGTGAACCGGCAACTGGGTCATGGGCATCCAAATCAGAACCCACAGTGCATCTCGGCTTGCTGCATATGGGGCTGTGTAGCCACGGACCAGTCAGAGTGGCCACGCTGACCCCTGTCCACTGCCGAAAACACCAACAATGGGCACGTGAGTGTCAGAACTGGACCATGGAGCAATGGAAGAAGGTGGTCTGGTCTGATGAATCATGTTTTCTTTTACTTTATGTGGACGGCAGGGTACGTGTGCATCGCTTACCTGGGGAAGAGATGCTCTGGGCAATGTTCTGCTGGGAAATATTGGGTCCTGGCATTCATGCTACTTTGACACTTACCACCCAC
>JAKKZN010000006.1:22952473-22962488 GCA_033441825.1 Pangasius elongatus | reverse complement strand
TGAGCTGGACAAACAAGTCCGATCTATATGGAGGTCCCACCTCACAACTTCCAGGACTTAATGGATCTGCTGCTAATGTCTTGGTGCCAGATAGCACATGTCTTGTGGAGTCTATGCCTCGATGGGTCAGAGCTGTTTTGGCAGCACAAGGGGGACCAACACAATATTAGGCAGGTGGTCTAATGTTTAATGTTATGGCTAATTGGTGTATAAGACAACAACAATAATAATAATAATAATAATAATAACAATAATAAAATTTCCCTTCCATGACCAATAACCCCTTTGCAAGCTTAAGTTCTTACATCTCACTAAACCTCTACAATCTGAGAGATACATAATGATCACAGCAAGTGCTCATCAGAGCAAGCTATTAAGACAGAGATTTAAAAAAAAAACAACAACATTTTTTCAGTCTCAGTTAAATTATAAAAGTCTAATTAAAATTATTTTAAAAAGTCAGGTGCTCAGCAGGAACTGACACAAAGGGGAAAAATATGTTCCCTTCGCCCCGCCTCCTTACTTTTCAATTCAATGAGAAATTCTGCAACTTTTATTAAAGATGCATCCCATGTGATTTGGCTGTAATACATTTCTAAAAGGCCCCAGGGGATTACATCATCCCAGCTGAAAGAGCTTTTTGGGCTGGTGCTCTGGGTTCGCTCGTACCAGATGAAGAGTCGGTTTATAGATCAATACTGCATGCGTTAAAAGTGCGAAATGTAGAGTGGCAAATAGAGCCTGGCGATTGTGCAGAGCTTTCCAGCTAGCTTTTACATAAGGCTTCCGTGAAGCTGCCTTATTAAAGTCTCGGCAAGTATAGCCAACAGCCAGGGATTGTGGGAAGAATTGCGCCATGTTACATCAGCCTCTCTTTCGCCCTCCCCATCCCCTCCTCCTCACTCACGCTCTCTCTTTCTCACCCCTTTCTAATTCATAGCTTGTATCCGAGGACCCTCGCAGGCATGTTTGTGTCTGTCCATCTGTCTAACATAATATAATGACCACGCTGATGGATAGAAGAAGTCAACAGAAAAGATGGACATCCTGAACAAATTGCGAGAGGAGCAGAGAAGAGAAGAAAGCAATGTGTGTGTGTGTGTGTGTGTGTGTGTGTGTGTGTGTGTCACTACTGCAACAATGAGAGGTCTAACCTATACCCGCACAGCTAAAGGTGTTTTTTTTTTTTTTTCTTAACTGCAAGCGCATGTTTTAGATCCTACAGGAAGGGAACACAAGGAAGGAAGAACATGGCTGGCTTTAAAAAGTGCTGCTCTCTCTTTTTTTTCACAGCAGAGCTTCCAAAGTTGGAAAAAGATCAACTTTTCAGAAATGTGGCAAGTGCTTTACAGTTGAGGGTTGAACACTTATGTTCTTCTTCCTGCCCCAAGTGTTAAACTGGTGCCGAAACCAGAACCGGAAGCGAGGAGAATAAAGGAGGCCCAGCTTTATCTTTTTAGCCTTTCAGCTATTTCAAATTAGCTTACCCACTGGCAATTTAAGTGGAACTTAAAGATAGGGGAGTATAAACTTACACCACAACTGTTTCAGCTTCCCATGCTCTTGCTCCACATCAGGAGGGAACACACAGGAAAGAAAAGGCATAGGTTATATAGGGATCATACACACAGCATGGCCAGATGAACTCACTGAGTAATTAATCCTCCACTTCATCCCCTACCTCCCATTACAGCTTTCACCAAAACCTCACCCCACCTGCCACAAACAACTTTTTTTTGAAACGTTCACCAGTATGCTATGTGACGTCCCATTTTAACTGTGGCTGCAAGCTGTCGAGTCACACAAAGAGCTGTGGTTTTGATTTTCTGCCTCCGAAACTATAGCCAAGGCAAACAACCTTCAATCTTTATTTGATCTTTATTACTGCTAAAAATTAATCTAATGTACATAGCAAGCTAGTGAAGTGACGTGACGTGAAGCTAGGCTAGATATCTAGTATGAGTTAGAAATGGTAAGAGCATTGTTACAGTTAATGTTATCAGTACAAATGGTGCTCTGGCTAGTACTTTTTTCTGGGAAAAAAAAAAAAATCGAAAAACAATTCTTGAATTCACACCCAGGATGGATCGTAGGCTCATCTGGGGGTGGGGCTCATAATTCCAAGTTTTCTTTTACGTTGAAGAATTCCTTCCAAACCATGCCTCAATTGCTCAAAGCACCTCAGTTGCGGAAAAATGTAGGCACTTGGTTCATGTGCTGTTTTTTTTTAATTATTTTCTTTTAGTACAAACACTCAAGCAGTGAAGAACAGCACTTTTTTGTGATCATGCAGGAATAACTGCAAATGAAGAGTGAGCAAATGACAATGCTCCAGTCCCATATATCACTAAGGGGTTCCATCTCTTCCACTGACCATAAACCCTTTCAGCCTATCACGAAACCTGAAACAGGATGTAAATTGACAAGATCCAAGAGTGGATAGCTTCCAGACATGATGCGACCGCACCGTGGTTTGGTGGATGCGAGCTCCAGACTACCATTTTCGAAAGGAACAAGGACCAGTGGTTCTCTAAACCACTCCTGGGCTCAAACACAGCTTTTACACTCCACTAAATGTGCTGGACTTACAAGGCAAATAACCCAGAGTAGTGTGTAGTTAAGATAATCCACGGACAAAAAGATAAATTTCTTTTCTTTAGCGTTTTCTTTGTGTGTTGTCTTATATTTTAAAAGACATGTTTAAAGCTATAAACAAATTAATTAAGTTTGTTCAAAAGAAAACACATACAAAGGAAATATCCTAGACACAATCATTATCACACGATATCAATCACTACAGTCATTACTGTTCACATGAATTACCTTGCAGGTACTGTGTGTGCCATTAGCTATACCGGATACACACGGTGACAAATAATCTCTGCGTTGTCTTTCCCTCGAGTGTGATACCGTCTTCCCGAGCCCTCTGAAGCATGCCAGGTGCATTATGGTTACTGATGAGTCTCCAACAAAATCCAGGGGAATGAATCAAGAAGAGATGAGGGGGGAAATATTTCAGCGTGACACACAGCGTGAGTTTATGGAGCATGACTGACATGCCAGTCATGGCGTGTGGTTCGCACCGTTGTGTCTCCGCAACCACCGAAACAGGGAAAATGAGGAAGAATAATAGTGTTGTCCATTATCTGCTCTATGAAGGATAGAAAAATGTAGGCCTCCTTTAAAATGTAGCATGGAAATGACTCACATGCTTCATTTCAGAGGCTCACATTAGGTCATGGTCCAGGGTTTGGGTCAATACAAACCACCAAAAGTGCTAACAGTAAGTGCGTCCCCAGTATTCGTGACACAATGTAAGCAGTCATACGGTACCTGATAGTTTCCACAACAGTTAGCGATCCTTGTCTACTTAGCAAGAATGCCAAAAAAACACAATTCGGTTCCCTGGTCACGGAGAGAGGTCAGCTGTGCTCAGGGAAGGTAATGGGGAAATAATAATAGAATATGACAATGAAATTCCCCATTTTTGTCCACAGTATCTCATTAGCAGCGCACATGCTAATGTTTGCCGTTTTACGCTAGCGGCTCTATCCCAGCTCACACTAATTAGGCATGGAGCCTAAAAATAAACGGGACACTAAAAGTGGTGGCATGAAAGTGCATGCAAATCTGCTGATGTACAGGGTAATGAAGGAGATTAAGGCAGCTCACTAATGACTAATGCAGTCAGGGTTGGGCATGACAGCATACTGCTACACCGGCCAAAATTAACCCGAGCCAGCATAAACAGAGAGAACTACATGGGGACGAAATTCTGTCCCAGTCCAGGGTTGCAAGATTTATGAAGGAAAATTTGCCCAAGTGGTTAAAAAAAATACTGTGAAAATTAAGAAAATCATGTATTATGTAGTTTCACACTTAAAGGCTGTAAAAAGGTTTGAGAACCCTGAGTTAAGGGAAACGTAATGTATCGTTTTACTGTGAAAATCATGGTAGCTTCTTTGAGACTCTTAAATGACTGACTGTTATGGAATAGAGGATGGTTGAAGCAGAATGAAAGGCAAATCCAATCTCAAAATATGAGTGCTAACCATAACTCATTCCATTACCATTATTTATTCATAACATTTTCTACGAATTGGCTCCTTCTTGTGAAAATGTTGTGGATTGCTAAACCAACCTGTTAAGCTACAATCAATAAGAAGAGTGCTTGACTATTAAACTTTTAAAAAAAAGTGAAGTCATATAAAGCTTGTGAAAGATCCTTGGAGGAACTACTTAGAAAACAGGATTGGTTTATATGGGCATTTGCCACAGCAGTTATATCGTCTTAAAAGCACTTTAGCTTTTTTTTTTTCTTTTGTACTCCTAGTGCCTAGTAAAATGGTTAGCCCAAATGATTATGTTCCTCTTGAAATATGTACTCAGTAGAAGGATAGGAAGTGAAGGAGGGGATGGAGCGATGGCAGGAGAAGTGGAACAGCAGGCGGTCCTGAGGAAAAGGAGAAAGAGAGGGACATTGCTTTTCTTAGAGTCCTTGGCTCGAGCTGTGTGTGGTGTTATGTGCCCAGACTGCAGATCAATATCCTGAACTCTGCTGCATGGCCAGTCCAAACCGGCAGTGACAGCTCCTCCTGTCCACCTGTGGATCTCATGGTTCCCAGACCTCATTTCCACCATAAACTGCTCTATTATATGTCCAGACTGCTTAGTGTTCACCGCATATACATCGACAGAAGCATTTGCTTGGCCTGCATACAGAACAAACTGAATAGGACTTAATCTATGACCTGCATTTCAACAGCTGAAATACACCACACACCAGAAATGTACTATTCATACCCTTTAATGGGCATGCTTTTCCATTGTCCTATTCATTAAGAGAACACACATCATCCTGCAATTCTTTGTCATTATTTAATTCTTTAGAGGATGAAATGGTTTAATTTGAGAGTGGAGAATGATCAAATAATTCAATGGCATTGGGCTTAAGACACAGACTGACCTCAATCTCATTGGAAATTCTGGGTTAGAGCAGACAGACATAGTGTTACTGAGTCATAAAATATTAGAGCCAATCATGTTCCAGTATCCAAATTCAGGCCATATAGTATCAGTTCACCAAAGGAATAGGGTGGAAACATGCAGATTTGGGATTAAATTTGCATATTCTAGATTACTTTATTTGGGCACAAACTGTATGTACTTTAAAGGTACCTTTGGGGGATGGGACCATGGACACTGATCAGTCCTTCAAAAGCTGCTGGGATGTAATTTCAATGCCTTAACTGATCATAGTCCCACTGAAGGCCTACTATGGCACAGCCTACATGGCCCTCACGGCTGCAGCGCCTCGATTCACCACCACTCTGAACTTTACGTCTCAGATCCACAGAGCTGCAGAGTTCCACAAGCACCACATAAAGCAAATACAGAATCACAGAAGGCTGAGCAGCCCCAAGACTGCTCAGAACAATGGCACCAAACTCCCTGCCACTGATGCAAAGTAACGGACATGCCGAGAGTCATCCGCGGCGAACAGGTGGACACGCATCACGCAAGGAAGATCAAGGCCAGGGGAAATCCATCGCTCAAGCGTGGGTCTGGAACGCTGCCACAACTCACAACCAGTGCACAAATTCAACCAAAAACATTAAAATGATAAATCATAAGGCAGAACAAACATCAAAAATACAAATGCAAAAGCACATCCAGCACATTGTGCACCTCAAAAACACACGCAGCATACTCTCAATAAGAAGCAGAACATATGTTTTCCGTTCACTAGTTATACCGTTCTTCTTACTCAGTGAATATGATTAAACAGAAATATAGATGCCAAGGTGCCAGATGGCAACGTAAATCAATAATCCACTCAATCACTCCGTAAACCCCAAACATGGGCTTTAGTTATTAAAAAAGAAGCCTTTCCCAGTGAGACCGTATAAATAATAGCAAATGATGCTGGCCATAATGGGAATCCCGAATATCCATTTTTCGTCTCGCTAACAATCTGTGTCATAGTATGTGCGTGGTCGTTTTAAACTTCTTTATTATTACTCTAACATGTGGACATGGGCCTCCTCATATTTATACCCTCGTGAAACAGGACGTCATGGATAACCACTTAGGAGTTCCTAAAAACTCAGCTCCTAAACATTGCCCCAGTTACAGTCTGTTTATAAGAATTTTAGGGATGCCAATAATTATGACGTGGTTTTGTTTTATAAGGGTTTTTTATTCAGTAGTTTTTTTTGGGTTTGAGGTAAAGATTATGTTTTCAGCGTGAGATTAAGCCTATTAACCACATATAGATTTTTTTCAGCATTTTTTTACCCAATGGTGCCCTTCCTATGGAATTAGGTCACTCTTGGAGAAAGGACCTTAACTTTGTGAAATAAGGTGGCGTGTTAGCGGGCAGTAAAGAGTTACACTTTAAACATCCCTGTCCTAGATGGCACAGCAACATAGTGTCCAATTCCTGCACAGATGAGCATGTTGGAAAGGATGCCACTCTTCTCTCTCAGGCTGCGATGGCTCTGATAATTGGACTCAGCCAGCAGACCAAGTTGGACAGATGAGACCCAGTTAGTGGACGGATCAATAGTGCAATCGCTTGCTCCAGGTGCGCTGGAGCTTTTTGCTTGAGTCATTTCAGACCTTGGCAGTGGCCTCAAACCTCCTTTCTGTCTGCTCTCGCTGAAAGTCTAGCGGGTTGCCTGTGATCTTATCCTTTTACCTCAATTTAAGCTTTTTCTTTAGCTTTCAGTGTCAGTTTTTTTATAGCTCACATTGTCAGGGAGACTCAAGTGAAGGTCATCTAAAATTCACAAGGAGGAAATTTAGAAGAGCCAAAATTAATCTGAAATTCCAGGAAGAGGAAAAAGACTTGAACTCAGTCAGGCACTGCGTTTAGTTCAGATGGATGGTACAAGAGCAACAGATTTTCCTTCTGTAAAAACTACACTATATGGCCAAAAGTATGTGGACACCTGGCCATCACACCCATATGTGGGCCCTATAAACTGCCGTCACACATTTGTAAGCACACAATTGTCTAGAATGTTTTTATATGTTGTTGTATGCTATATACAATTCCCCTTCACTGGAACTATGAGCCTCAGCATGTTCCAGCATGATAATGCACAAAAGGAGCTCCATGAGACATGGTTTCCCAAGGTTGATGTGGAGGAACTCGAGTGGCCCGAGCCCGACCTTGATCCCACGGAACACCTTTGGGATGAACTGCACACCAGGCCTCCTCGCTTGACACCAGTGCCTGACCTCACTAATGCTCTCGTAGCTGAATGAGCAAATCCCCACATCCGCATTCCAAATTCTAGTGGAAAGCCTTCCCAGAAGAGTGGAGGCTGCTGTAACAAACAGGGGACCAACACTGTGTTAATACCTATGGTTTTGGAATGGGCACATATGGGTGTGATGGTCAGGAGTCCACATATTTTTGACCATATAGTGCATCTTATAGCATTTTATTTGTTATATGAAGATATACATTCTAAAAGATTATTCCTTTGTTTTTACGACTTAGCTCTGAAATGAGTCAGAATCCCAAGCGAGTGTGACAATTTTCCATGTGACACTGCTACATTTTTTACAGCGTAATGTGTCTATCAATCAACAAGAGAGAGCGTATCATGATAGCTTCTCACTGAAACAACAGGAAGCCAAGATGCCTACATAGTATGTAGCAGAAGATATAATAAAACTCGCTACACTGCAGTGTGTGTACTGTACGTGACACCATGACCAATGTGAGCTGGTTAAAAAAAGCAGAGGAAAAAGGGAGAGAAATCAGTGAGGCTGTGTATGGCCAAAAAAAAAAAAAAGTTAGACTAGAAAAGAATAGCTGGAGATGGTACGGAGTGAGCAAGAAAAAGAAATAGCCAATTAGCAGGAAGCCAGCAGGTGGGCTTTTTCTACCAAGCACTCCCTCCTTCGCTCACTCCACGCCGGCAGGAGAAGAGTTCTGGCACCGCCAGAGCCGCGAAGTGCGCCGCAGTTACCATGGCAACCGCCTGGCACACTGCGTCTCCAGGGAGACCGAAATGTCACGGCTTGAGAAAGACAGACAGAGTGGAGAGAAGAGCAAGTAGGTAAGTGAAGGAAAAAGCAGACAAGGTGATCGATGTATTCCTCCTTATCGCGTTGGCAAGGCTGTCACTTTATCAAAGAATTCCTGTACGATCAAATTAATCTGCCAACATCTTCTGCCACCCACTCGTTCTCTTTCCCTTTGCTCTCTCACACCCTGTTTAAAAAAACGATTTGATGGGATAAGATGAAGAACTTTTATGGAACGCTTTGTGTCAGAGTCAAACGGCCTTGCTCCATAAACTCTGACAAACACAAAAAAATAAAATCTGCCGAAACAGCGGGCCGTCTCTTTCTGCCGCTCGGAGCTAGCACATTTGTGTCAGCTAATGATGATCTGCAGGCTATCGGCTATGAATCAGACATTGGCTACCTTCATCTAGCAGTGAAATTCCATTAACCTCAATGACTTCTTAGCACAAAACTTAGTGTGGTGCTGCTGCACAAGTCCAGGTGAGCATCCTCACGCAGGATGTGTCTTATATTTTATATATGATACCACATGCTGCTGAGAGACAGCCCTTATATCCTCCTTTTCCAATATTTATGTTAATTGACCTTTCAGTTGGCATTCATTAACCTTTCAATTAAATGTCCACCCTGTTGTGATGTAAAGAGTTCCTTGAAAAAGTCAAAGGCCGGAACGAACGTTGGTGGGAAGAAAAAAAAAACAGTGGGGAGAGAGACAGAGAGAGAGAGAGACAGAGAGAGAGAGAGAGAGAGAGAGAGAGAGAGAGAGAGAGAGTCATAAGCAAAAGAGGGGGGTCAGGAACAGAGCAGCGAGATGACGAGGGTAAATGGATGATTTCTCTGGCGTGTAGCTGCATGCCTTAGAACAACCGAAAGATAGAATGAGAGACAGAGAAAGAGAGAACGCGAGAGAGAATCTCAGGCCATGGTTAATTGATTTCCTCTTTTGAGACGCTGTCTTCATTCCTCGCCTGATTAGGCCAACCTCACGCAGCTCAGCTCAACAAATAGCCCGATTGAGTATGACCTTAGTAAACAATATAGTAGACCTTTCTGTGGCTGGGTTGCATCACACACACACACACACACACACACACACACACACACACAAATGCAACACTACATGCAAACACACTCCTTCATTATATTTGACCCTTTCTACAACTTGAATTCCTTTCTACAAATGAATCCCGCTTAAAAAAAATACAGTCTGAACTTAGCTGAATGCAGCCTCAGTATTCCCTCCAAAGCAGCACCCTAAAGCATGCCTAGGCTATAAACCCTGAATGCTAGTTTACAATTTGTACAGTAACATCTAATTTATAAGGACTTGTATGACAGAAACCTTTCAGTAAGACAACATTTGTTAACGTTTATAGAAGGAGTCTCCGTTGTCAGAGCTTTGCAACAGTCGAAGGTAGAAAGCTGGTTTCCACCAAGTCTAAGGACAGAGAAGTTTCCCAGTAACATAACCAGCTGCACTTCTTCTGTCTTATTAACTTCAAGAGAACGTGAAGGAGCAGCTGCCATAACGTAAGTGATAACAGGAACAAACGTGTTTCATTCCGCAACATTAAATGTATGTATAAATGGAAAAAAGTATGATGTGTCATTGTTCTAACTGCTATGGAGTAAGAGTAGGTTGAAAGCTCTTGGCTGAAATTCACTGTACATTTTTTCTGTACTCAAAATCTCAAAGGGAAATTATAATTATAATTATAATTATAAAGCTGCACGTTTCTTAGCGTCTTAAATAAATGTTCTCAATGCATCCCGGTATTGCTATTTCATTAAGCATTGAGCGTAATTATCAAGCATCTCGACTTGGTTTCATATCGGATTACATAATGAAACCAGGCATGCTGAGTCAGATTTGTTACATCATACCCAGATTTAGGTTTTGTGGAGCACTTGTATATTTATACCACAGCATGGTTGAATTCCCAAATCAGTAGGTGTGGCTTAATTACCT
>JAKKZN010000006.1:22947954-22952373 GCA_033441825.1 Pangasius elongatus | reverse complement strand
ATGAAGAAAGATCACGGATGTTTTTGGGGAGAGAATTCCAGAGTGTCGGAGCAGAGAGACAGAACGCTCGTCCACCAAACGATGCTAATCTGTGGCGAGGAATTAACAGTAGACCGGTATCTGAAGAGCGTAGTGTGCGAACTGGAGAATAAGTATGAATGAGATCAGAAATGTATGGGGGGGCGAGACCATGAAGTGCTTTGAAGGTGATGAGGAGAATCTTGTATCGAATACGAGAACGAACGGGTAGCCAGTGAAGTCGGTGTAGGATGGGAGTAATATGAGAAGATATGTATTTTACATGTGCCTTGTCACTCATGTGTTACGAATGTGTTTGAAAAACATCAGTCCAAATGGAGATCAAATCTAGGGGGCGTGTCATTGTATGTAATCACCTGACATGACTGTCACTGACTGGCTGCAAATCTTCAGTCTGGGATTGAAAGAAATCTTCCTCGCTTACTTGTACCAGTCTGTGTGCTTTTCTTAAGTCCATTGGTGGTAATGTTGTGCTTGGATTCATAAAACGCCAAACCTTTGTTAAAAGCAAATAATTGGATGTGGATGCCAAAAATGAAACCTTATACTGATGTGTTTTCTTTGAAAGACAGAAGGCTTATTTATACCAGACATCCCAGACATTGACTTATCCCAGTAAGTTAATCGTTTTGTAGCTAGACAACTGTAAGATTTACACAATATTTTGTATATAATATCCAATATATGTGTATTTTAAGTGTAGTCTTCACATGCTTGGGGATCCTCATGGTGGCAGATAAGAGTAGAAATATGACATGAACAGAACGTGACAGTGACTCCGTCTACCATTTTGTTTTTTTATTTCAATATCCAAATGACCTTAAGATAGTCAGGTCGGTTTTTTTTTGTTCCTCTGATACCCAAATGCAGTTTTAGGACGGTCTCATTCACTGTAGAATTATATAAATGGTGAGTTTGACCCATTAGGCTGTGTGATTGCAGATGGGCTGTCAGACTGAACCGGGCACCTCCATGTGACGTGTTGAAGTAACAGCAAATGTACTGACTCTTACAGCTCCTCTTTGTAATACAGTCCTAGCCCAGAGACAGGATGAGTCATGTCTTTTACATTTGGAGCCATTGCCAATGATCTAAAGAGATAATGCTTGGACATTAGAGCAAAGCTATATACCATAAAGCAGATGATTCATGGACAAATATGGTTGCGTTTAAGCTCATGGTGGTGATTTAATCAAATGGAATATGTATTGTGGGCCAACACTGTTCAGCTCTATGGTTTGGACACAAAAAAATTGCCCAAATGCAGCTTAATGAGTGTGTGGGATTTCAAAAGAGCCTAAGCACAAGGCCCAGTCTCATCAGTATTCAGCTGTAGCAGTTGTCTAGCAGACATATTTGGATGATCTCATCTGTGTCATTGCCAGTAGATGTAAATGGTGCTCCACGTACCGAGCTAGAAGTACCCAGAAGAAAAGTTCTAGCATAGTCTGTTTACCCCAAAAGAGAAAACAAAGCAGCGAAATTTAAATTGTCTGCTTCTCTGCTGTCTCCTCATCAGAGGTAGCAGTCACTCACAGCTTAAACACGAGCCTCATTGTCATCTCTTCGCTCGGCTGATCTCTGGTCACGCTAACATCGGTGGTAAACTAATCGCCAATTCATTCATTCACTTCTTTCGCATGCTATTAAGCAAGCAAGATAGCATTACAACGAGGACTTGTCATTGAGTATGATAGGTAAATATAAAAAGCTAGCGATGCTCTATATAAATAGTTAGCTAAACATACCAAATAAGATGCAGTTACCCTAAGAAGCTATCACTAATGTAGCTAAATATTAGCTACTAGCTCAAAAATGAAAGGTCTTTTTTTTTCCATAGCAGGAACAATTCATTTGCTATCTGGGAAGTCAGTCAAAGCTGATAGTTCATATTATCAAACTTCACACTTTAGCTGTTCTATCTTTATATATTACAACCCCGACGATGAGGACAAAGAGATTTGCAAAAGCATGAAATGGGGACGTCTTGAAAATTAGATTATGCTAATAGCTGCAGCATGTCTGGATTTGTGATTTGTGCTAAACTCAGTTATCAGACCTGTTTCTTAAAACTGCGTTGCCGTTCTGTTTAACTTCAAACAGACCAACACCAAAAACAAGCTTCGTATCTGCCTCTGTGTCTCTCTGTTCTTTTTCTTAATGCCTATCTATTCGTATTCCTTTTCCTGCAAATCTTACTCTGGGCTGTTGTATGGGCGAAAGCCCACCTGGGGTAAAGCACATAAAAATGCTCATTAAAAGTGAACAGCCCAGGAGCCCTTTCAATCTCAGCGCTAACAGGCTGGAAGTCATCTGCTAGCATGCTACACTGATACAGCGCCTGAGCACAACACAGGTTCTAGCTCAAGGTTGGACAAAAATCACAGACGCTAATATAAAAAAGTGCTTTATTTGTAAGACATTTTAAACAAATCGATCATGTTAATATGTTAAAAATACTTAGAAATTATGGATTAGCTAATATCACACCACCATAACACTATAACCATGTAGTTTATTATGTAATTTATTCAAACCTTAAATAATTCAAATTCAAATGAGCTAGCTAACTTTGAGCTTAATTTACTAACTTGACTAACTTATTATATCATAGTAGCAAAGTTCACTTGCAAGCTAGGTAACAGTAAGCTAACTATTTCTGTAATATTAATTGGATAAATGAAACTTGCTACTTGATAGACCAGGAAGCAGCACTCGCTATTTGTCTGCTAATTCTTTCACACAGACAGAAATGCATATTATTTTTATTTGAGGACTTGTAGTTTTGCTAATATCTTTAAAAAAAAGTCTATTTATAAAATCCTTATTAGTGTAATGTGTGGGGTGATGAGGCAGGACCAACCTGCTTAAAGTGCTTCATTTGGGCCAATACAATAACCGTAGTCATAAACCATAGCGAAGGTCAAAGAACACGGAATATCCATAACCCAAAAACATGGAAAAACTGAGGGTCCAAACCAGAGAACACAGAACACGGACACTTAGAAAACTACGGTTTGGACTCAATGACACCGATGCATGATGAGACTCTGAAATGAGAGACTGAAACAGCAGCGTTTATATACACAAACTAATTAAGGGTTAACAGCAAACAGGTGAACACACTAGGTAACAGACCAATGACAAGACAGGGGAGGAGACAGGGGAGGATCAAAAACAAAATAAAGACAAATGTCAAAGCAAACAAATGCACATGGAGGATGAAAGATATTAAATACAGTAACAATTTAACTCCGTTAATTACGTAAGGAACAACACATACATGCTAATTTACAGTGTTACGAAAATAACGCATGTCGGCATGGTGTGATACGGCCTGACGTAAAGCGGACGAAGTGTGTTATTTTTCATATATCAGCAACAATTACAATACTTTAATTTAATAATGAACAACATGTTGCACTTTTTAACAGTTTACATTTAATGAAACCGGAAAGCATAAACTCCTCTTTTCCTAGTTGGAAATATTTACAAAGCATCATGACTGTTACAAAGCACTGATACTCGAGATGCCTCTTAAACATCTCCTAAAAAAAAAAAAATATATTAATAATAATAATAATGATAATAATAATCAAAAATAAATGATTATATGCTTTTCCTTGTTAAACAATATCTTTTTAAAATCAATTTATTATTTTTTATCATTAGGCTTGATTACGATTATGTGGAGCGTTTGCGATACTGCGTATGAGCTGTTACTATAGAAACAATAACGTATTAATGAGCATATTAATATATCGTATATATCGTTTATGCACCTTCTGACCAATCTGATTCAAGAATACAACCACGCTGTGGTCTTTCAAAATTTTCTTTCGGAAAAAAGAAATGTTTTTTGGGTTTTTCAAAATTTCCTTTCAGACTTTTCACATGTGCTGCATGTGTTGTTATTTTTCTCCAAATGATTCACTGATTTTCACATATAGCGCTCATTTTCATGTGAATTATCGCATATGATGTCACATGCTGGTGTCATGATAAGACACTTTTCACATGATTTTCGCATGACCCTATGTTACTCACAGAATCACATTCCTTTTTAATGCTTTTAATTCATTACTAAAGGATTGATCCAAGATCCATCCACTACACACAACACACACGCAGAGAAACACACACCCTCCAAGCTGCCATGACACCAAGCCTGTCCTGTTTATTTATAGCGATCGCTCCCTGTGTTTGAGTGACGGCCAGACAGGCAGTAGAGTTTAGACAGTGGGAAGCGATTTAGCCCTCAGCATTCAAATGCTCCTTCCTGAGCTCCTCGCTCCCCACCGTACACATAAAACACATCATCCCATTATTCTATCAAAACCCTGGTTCCTCCCAGCGGGACCAGAGCCACAACAAAGCCTG